>PVHT021183555.1:6836460-6877530 GCA_004024745.2 Catagonus wagneri
TTTATTTTATTTCTTTATGTATTGGCTGCATGCAGAAGTTCCCAGACCAGGGATCGAAACCGTGCCACAGGAGTGACCCTAACCACAGCAGTGACAATGCCAGATCCTTAACCACCAGGCCACCAGGGAATTCCTTTAGCTTTATTTTTTAATTAAGCTTTTAATTAAACTTTTCAGTTGGAGATCCCTGGAGATTCACATGCAGTTGTATGAAATATCAGAGTAAGATCCCACGTCCCCTTACACCCAGTTTCCCCCAGTGATGACCTCCTGCCAAAGTCTAATGCAGCATCACAACATAGATACTGACATCGACAGTCAGGATACAGAGTATTTCTATCACCACACCTGTCCCTCCTGTCCCCCCTTCATAGTCACACCCACTTCCCTCCCACTCCACCTCCTCCTTAGCCTCTGGTCCCTGGCCGCCACCCATCTGTTCTCCATCTCCATAACTTGACCGGCTTAACCATGGTATCTAGAAGGATTCACACAGGATGTGAGTTTTTGAGATTTGCTCTTTTGACTCAACAGAATCCTCTAGAGATTCATCCAGGCTGTGTGTCTCCATAATTCTGTCCTTATTAGGGCTGTATACTATTCCGCTGGTGGACGTACCACAGTTGGTTGAGGCACTCGTACCTGCGGAAGGACATCTGGGTTGTCTTCAGAGTGGAGCTATGAAGTTGTTGTAAATGTCCGCTCACAGGTGTTCGTGAGAACTTAAGTCTTTATGTCTCTGGAATCAGTGCCCAGGGGAGAAACTGCTGGGTTGTATAGCAGTCCTTACTTTTGGAAGAAATTGCTAGTCTGTTTTCCTCATTTTACTCTCCCATCAGCAATGTCTAAGGGATCCAGTTTCTCCTCATCCTCACCAGCACTTGGCGGTGTCACTATTTTTTATTTTAGCCATTCTGATAGGTGAGTAGTGGTAATCTCACTGTGGTCTGAATTTACAGTTTCCTGGTGGTTAACAACCTCTTGCTCTAGGGTTTAAAAAAAGAAAATGTTTTGAAGTTCCCATTGTGGCTCAGTGAGTTAGGAACCCGACATAGCCTCCATGAGGATGCGGGTTTGGTCCCTGACCGTGCTTAGTGGGTTAAGGATCTGGTGTTGCCACAAGCTGTGGCGTGGGTCATAGATGCAGTTCAGATCCTGTGTTGCTGTGGCCGTGGTTTAGGCCTGTAGCTGCAGCTCTGATTCAACCCCTGGCCCTGATAACTTTCATATGCAGCAAGGGAAGCCATTAAAAAAAAGGGGGGGGGTTGGGAATTCCTGTCATGGTTCAGCATGAACCTGGCTAGGAACCTGGCTAGTATCCATAAGGACGTGGGTTTGATCCCTGGCCTTGCTCAGTGGGTTAAGGATCCGGCGTTGCCATGAGCTGTGGTGTAGGTCGCGGACATGTCTCAGTTCTTTCATTACTGTGGCTGTGGTTTAGGCCGGCGGCTGCAGCTCCTGTTGGACCCCTAGCCTGGGAACCTCCATATGCTGTGGGTGCAGCCCTAAAAATCCAAAAAAAAAAACAAAAAACAGTTTGAGCCTCTATTGTGTCCTATTGCCCCATTTCACAGATGAGAAAAACTGAAGCCTAGGGATTGAAACAGACCTGCCTAGCTGTGGCTGGATCTCTTGGGCTCCATCCTGAGTCCTGGTCACCACCTCTTAAGGGAGCTTAAAAGGATGCTTGCTTACTTGGAGGTGTGGCTGGTACTATTTTGATGCTCTAATGGATATGTGTGTGTGTGTGCTTTCTGGGACATGTCCTGGCACTAGGTATCTTTGTCCATTTGGAAGGCTGACCACTGGGGACGAATTGCCACAGCAGAGCTTTGCTGGAGGGCCACTGCACCACAGCATGGGACACATCATCTTTACGGATCTGGAGCCCTCGTCACCTGCCCTGGGCACAATGTGGGATCTGGCCAGCGAGGGGCTGCTGGACCCCGACTCCTCTGAGGGATGGGGGAATAAGGGTGAGTTACTAACCTCTACCCTGAAAAGGAAAGACGGTCACCGGTGAGGTCCGAGGTGAGAGCTGGCCGGGTCGAACCCCAGGTCTGCACAGAAGCCCCCGGCGTTGCCCTCCGCCCCCCCAACCCCCGCAGCCCCCTTACCCTCTGTTCCCCACCTCAAAACTATCGACTCCCAAAACGTCTTCTCCCCGCCTCGGCCTCCCAGATCTGCTGTGTCTTATTTTATCTTATTTTATTTTTGGAGAAAGCAGCATCCGGGAGACCTGGGAAGCGGGAAAATCACAGCATCTGTGAAGGAACGGCGGCTGCAAAGAGAACACAAAATTTTTTTAAAGCATGATAGTAAATGCTATTCAAAAAAAAAAAAAAGACGAAGAAAGAAAGAAAAAAGAAAAAAAGAAAAAGAAAAACCCACCCCACAATCTCTGAAAAACACAGCCCATTGAAATGACAAGCTGAAAATCATTCGCTAAGCGCTGAAACCAGTCCCTTTGTCACCCAAATCCTTCTGTTGACAGTTACCTTTCAATCCTGCAATTGTGCAGAAAGGGCTGATTTTTATTCAATGTTCTATTCACCCTGCGTATTAATGAAAAGGGGGAAGGAAAAAAAAACTTGTAAGAATGGTGTTTAATAGGCTGATGGACAAGCCGTCTGGATTCGCCGGCCGAGCCCCTCTTATCAGTGGCTCACAGTGGGGCTGACGCGGGCGCCCTGTCCCAGTTCAACTTGGCATGCCCGCCGGGTCTCTTGGTCCCTGCAACGGAAACCTGGGCTTGATTGATTGATTGATTGATTATTATTATTTTTTAAAAAGGGCTTGATGACCTTTCCTTCTTACCAGGGAGGAAGGGACAGACCAGGTCATGACTTGACCCCAAGATTCAGACATGCACCGAAGCGTTAATTGAGCATCTGCTCTGTGCCGAGGGCTGTGTGGATGCTGGAGTCCTGCCTGAACAAAGCAGACAACGCCCTGATGCAGGGAGCTTCCGACTGGGACAGAGATCAACCAACCAGGGATTTTTCCCCTGCTGGGCCAGGTGTCAGGAAAGGTCGGGGGGAGCCCCCGCTGATTCTGGGGAGACCGAGCACCCCAAACTGTTTTCTCCAGGTGCCCCTAAGGCAGAAGGGCCTGAGAGCCATCTGGTACTATCTTCACACCAATGGGCTGTGCTTTGGCATTGTTGCAGGTGCTGGGATGTGGGAGGTTCAACAGAGAAACCTCCCCCATCAGTTCTGCATGAGACTGGGCTAAAGGTGGGGCACCAACCTGGGTTTGATTCTTGATTCTTCCATGTACTTCCTGGGGGGCCTTGGGCAAGATCGTCCACCTCTCTGAGCCACTGTCTCCTAGACTAGCACTTGGGGGAGGATATTATAGATTGACTGTTATTGATTGACTGTTTCCCCTTTCCCAAATTCATATGCTGAAGCCCTAAGCCCCCATGTGGCGATTCATGGGCCTTTGAGCGGTGATCAGGTCATGAGGGCAGGGCTCTGGTCTGATACGTTCAGTGCCCCTAAAGAAGAGACCCCAGAAAGCACTCCTCTCCCCCACTGCCCCTCCCACCCCTTCCTCCCCGACGTGAGGATACCATGAGAAGGCGGCCGTCTGCAAGCCAAGAAGAGAGCCCTCCCCAGAATCCAACCAGGCTGGCACCTCGATCTCAGACTTTCAGCCTCCAGAACTGTGAGAAAATAAAATCCTATTGTTTAAACCACCTGGTCTGTGGTGTTTCGTTGGGGCAGCCTGAGCGGACTAAGACAGGAGAAAGTGAGGTTGTGTGCGCGATATCCCTAGTCTGTCCCCACACCCCCTTCCTCTCTCCCTCTACCCCTTCTCTTATTTTCTTTCATGGATTCTACAACTCCAAGAGGGGTGTTGGGCTGGCTCGAGGTGGAGAGAGAACTCAAGAAGCAGCGAGGAGGCAAAGGCAAAGGAGGAGCTTGCGACAAGGAGACCTCCTCCCTGGCTGGGTGGTTACAGGCAGAAGCCGGATAACAGCTTGGCCAGGATGTTATCGTGATGAGGGACTTGTCCCTGCCTGCCGGCCAGCCTACCTGCCTAAACTGAAGACCGGATGTGCACTGGCCAGGCCTGTTTGGCCCCCCACGTGCCACGCCCAACACTCAGGCCCCGCACCCAGGGGTCAGCCTGGAGCCTCATCCTTCTCTCCACCCTACACCCAGCCCTTGGGCGAGTCCTGACAACTGCCCTTAAAACATCCCGAGCCGGCCAGCCCTCCTCCCTGTTCCCTCCTACCCGGCACCTGCAGTCACAGGGATCTCCGCGTCCCCCTGGGCCCCTCAAGGTTTTCCTCTTCACCGAGCAGAGGGCCGCCATGCCTCCATTTGGCTGACCTCCCCCGGGGTCTGCTCTGAACTTTCCAACGGCTTCTACCATGGAGCCCCCATCCCGCCCCAGCCCCTAGCCCCTGTCATGTCATCTCCTCCAGGCCCACATCATTGCTCCATTCCGCCACCGCCCTCGAATTTTTGCTGTTTCTTGAACATGCTTCCTATGTTCCTTTCGGGTGGGCTGTTCCCTCTGCCTGGGACACTGGTCCCTCCTGTCCCCACAGGGCTGCCATCTCTCCAAGCAGGCTCCTGCAGTAACACTCCCTCCTTCGAGGCCTTCCCCGGCCCCACCTGCGCCCTCATCACCGTCTTCCCCAGTTTTACTTTTCTCCTCGGCACGTGGCACCACTTCATACTATATCATGCGTTTGTTCCAGTCATCATCGTCTGCCTCCCATGCTGGCCCCGGAGGCAGGGACTGTGTCCACCTGGCTGTCACAGTGTCCCCAGAGGGACTCACAGGTGGCCTCTCCACCTGCGGTGGGGCCGACCTTGGACCTCATTCCAGGACTTGTACCCACCGACCTCCTGATTCAGACCCACAGGATTATCTCCTCCTTTCCCCATCTCTTCTGAAAACCAGCATGTGCTGGGCAGCAATGACGAGTAAGAGCCACAGCTCATCCCAGTCACTCGTTCAGTCAGTCAACAAAGGCTTATTTCTGTGTGCCAGGCCATGTATGAATGTTTGGGGCTCAGCTATGAAAAAGACAGGCATGGAGTGGCCATTTTTAATGGAGAGATGGAAATAAGAAAAAATAAGTGAATTTAAACGATGCTGTCGGGGATTACGAAGAAATACAGAGCAGGGGAAAGAGTTATGGGTGATACTGTTGATAAGGGGGTAGTCAGGGAGGACTTCCTGGAGGAGGCAACAGTAGTGAAGACACAAAGGAAGTGCCGTGCTGTCAGGGGACAGACGGGGGCAATGGTGAGGCAAGGGAAGCAGGTGCCAGATGGTAAAGTAACAGCGCAGGTCCCCGGTGCTGCCGGGGTCCTCGGATACCTTTTAAGGAAGGACTTAGCACAGTGATAAGTCTGAGTGTGTGCCCAGGGAATGCTGAATGGGTGAAAGAACGAACAAGTTGTCTGTGTTGGTGAACAAGCACCTCCCACATCGTGGGGTTCAGTGTCCTGCCCTCTTTTATCCATTCCCTCAGACAAAGCCCACCTGACAGGTAACCCCCTTTGAAAGACACTTCCTCCATCATTCTGGACCCATCACCTCCTCCTGGGGCCTCAGCTTCACAGCCAGGATGAACTCAGCCCCAGTTCTGAGTGTTTTCCAGAGCTAAGCAAGAAACCCTCCTGGAACACAATGTGGTGTCCCCCGCCAGCTTCCTTGGGTTGGAGGGATCTTTTGGTCATTTGTGTTTCGAGTTCCACACGGCCCCCTCCCCCGCTTCCCCTCCCCTCCACTCTGTTCGCTGACGACGCGGATTTTAATATATTCACACTGGCAGAGCTATTTGCATTCAGATACAATTATGAGGCAAGACACCGGCTCCTCAGAGCGGCCCCCAGGAATCGGGGGAGGATTTGCTACACACTCCTGGTTGCGGGGCTCCAGGCAGGGTGGTCCAGGCCAGGCTGAGCCCTGAACCCCTGCTTCCCAGAGGAAATGCCTGGGTTGGTATGGCACCTGTGCTGCCCCCCACCTCCGAGCCTGCAGAGATCTGATTTACTTTGTTCAACGGGGGTAGGGAGAGTGGGGGTGCTGGTTAACGTGGGATCAGGGCAGTGTTTTCCCAGTTCCTGTCAGGCATTGTGCTCGGCCTTGGGAGTTTACATTCTCACGGGGTGGGAGGACATAGATGAGAACAAATGAACAACTAAACAAACAAGACAGTAGCACCCTGAAGTGTGTGTGGCAAGGGAAACCACACAGGTGAAGTGACAGTCTTGGGAGTGTTTGCCTACATAGGGTGGAGAAGAGGATGGTACATGTTGATTGCAAAAGTGTGCCCAGCCTTTCACTGTTCCCGGTAGCCTTGCAAAGCTCCTTTGCAGCTCACTCCTTCAGGAAGAGGAGTCTATTTCCTACCCCTGGAATCTGGACTTGGCCTTGCTTTGGCCAGTAGGATGTGGTATACATGATACAGGACTAGTTCCAACCAGAAGCCCCCAGGGACCTTGCCCATCTGTTTCCTCTCTTGGAACCCTGCCACCACCTTGAGAATGAGCCCAAGCTCTCCTGCTGGAGGATGAAAGTCAGATGGAGCAGAGATGAACTAACGTAGCTCAGACAGAACCTCAAATGGAGAGGGATCATTTGAGCAGCCCAGATCAGTAGAACTGCCCATGCAACCTGCAGACTGGTGACCCAAACAAATGTCTGCTGTTTTAAGCCATGACGTTTTGAGGTGTTTTGTTATGCAGCTGTAGCTAACTGATGCAAAAGGTCCGTTGAAATAAGTAACATTTCATCTGAGACCCAAAGGATGAGAAAGTGACCCAGTGATGAGAAAAGTTGCAGGAAGAGAGTTCCAGGAGGATGGAACAGCAAGTACAGAGGCCCTGGGGTGAGCAATGTGGGAGCAAATAGGGAGGTTGGAGTAAGATGTAGGTGAGAGATGGGCAGGGGCTAAATCACATGGGACCCTGTAGATGTTCCTGGTGTTTGAAGAGTAGTAGACAGGGACATACAGGGAGATGCAAAGGCATAGCTCACCCCATAGGCCCTGTGGTGAAAGGCCAGAGCCCACCCTGATAGACACACCCCGCCTTGCACCCTTGTTGTGGGGGAGGGTTCCCTTTTAAGCTCATTTCCTTTCCAACTATTCCTAGAACTCTAGGAATAATTACTTCTGGTGTCAGCTTGAGCTTTTCCTTCATGGGGTTCATTTCTCCTGGTTGTGCCCCACTTTCCAGTTGAGTTCAGGGAACTTGGAGAACAGGGGTTGGGGTGCCATGAGGTATAAAAGGGAAGGCTGTAACAGGAGGAGGAACCACCCAGTGAAGCAAGTGCTTCCTGTGCCCCGTGTCACATGCCCCTGGCCGACCTCTGGTTTCGGGACAGCTGCGCAGACCGCTTGGGGCACTGTGCCTGATCTGTCTGGCACCGTGTGTGCCCTCGGTAGGGAACGGGGATGATGGATGTCGCGCTCCTGTGCTTTGGAGGGACAGGCCTGAGACATGTTTAGTATGGGGCTTGGAAGGTTCTCAGTGGAGCCCCAGGCGCTCACACAGTGATCCCCATCTTCACCCCCTTTCCTGCCTGTCCCTCCATCCTGGTCTCACCCTCAGCTCCTTCATCACTCTTTTCTGAGAGATCCCTGCCCCCCAATAAGCCCCTGCCCCCAAGCCTTGGCTCAGGAACTGCTTTCTTGGGAACCTGAACATTGACCAAATATGCCGACCTCAGTGCCACAGTGTCTGTGCCACACTGGGTCCTCTGTCACCCCAGGGAGCGAGCACAGCCTTTGCTCTTGTCATCCTTCCCACCTGGGACACTCATTGTCTTTCTGACAGCCTGGTCAGTGCCCCCCTGTTTTCATAATTCCATTTCTGAATCACATTTAGGATCAAAATTCATCAAGGTTCAAAAAGGCAGGTGCTAAACCCCCCCCACTACTGTCCTCCAGCCTCCCAGGCCCCTCCTCCTAGGCAAAGCTCATGTTCAGTTTGTCCTTTCAGAGACAATTTATGCAAATGTAAGCAAATACTTAAAAAGATTATCCACCTGCTGCCCTCCACACAAAATTCTGCTGTACTGGATGTACCTTCCTTCATTCCTTATAAGCTAGAGATCTTCCATATTAGTAAATAAAGAGCACCCTTGTTCATTTTACACAGCTGTGTAGTACTCCATGGTGTGACTACACTATCATTTATGTATCTGGTTCCGTACTGATGGGCATCTAGGTTGTTTCCATTGTTTTGCCATAGCTTAAAAGCTTCATTGGAGGAGTTCCCGTCGTGGCTCAGTGGTTAACGAATCCGACTAAGAACCATGAGGTTGCGGGTTCGATCCTTGGCCTTGTTCAGTGGGTTAAGGATCCGGCATTGCCGTGAGCTGTGGTGTAGGTTGCAGACGCAGCTTGGATCCCATGTTGCTGTGGTTGTGGCGAAGGCCGGCGGCTACAACTCCGATTAGACCCCTAGCCTGGGAACCTCCATATGCCGTGGGCGCAGCTCTAGATTAAAAAAAACAAAAAGACAAAAAAAAAAAAAAAGCTTCATTGGATAACCTTACACATCTATCTGTATATATGGGAGAAACTCTATAGCATAAATCACTAGATCTGAAAAGTGCCAAGTTTTTACATTGAGAGAGGATAGCAATGCACACTTTGCCCAGCAGCATATGAGAATGACCTGGCTGACCCCTCATCATCTTTAAGACTATGACAGATGTCACCTCCTCCAGGAAGACTTCCCAGATCTCCCAGCTGGCTCATTAGCCTCAACTGGGCCCCAATCTCAGCACCTAGTATGTGGAACCCCATGTCGCAAGAATCTATTTCCTTCTCTGTCCCTATCATCAGACTGGGAGCTCCCTGAGACCAAGGTTTTCTTATCAAGGAATCCTCAAGCCTACTCAAGCCTCAGCACAGGGCTCAGGGTTGAGAAAATACCAGTTCCCTTTCTGCAGTCCCCTGGGCCTGAGGTCCCCAAGGTGGGAAGCCTCTGCGTACAACTTGGCCCTGGTGCCCCAGAGACAGGGCTTTAGCCTCTGCCCCTGACACCTGCAGGACACTCGGCTTGCTGGCACCAAGCGCCTTCCCCCAGCCGCCAGGGCCTCAACCCTCTCCCTTGAACAAATAATAATTGTTAGAAAAAGGCCGGTGGATAAATTATTATCGTGACCCTCATTCCAGTGCAAAAAACTTTTGCTAGCTGCCAAGTGAAAAGTCAAAATTTGCATTTAAATAGAAAACGTTAGGCCAGCTGAACAGGGAGGCCCGTGCCCCCGAGGCCCCTCCTGGATGGGGAGCAGCAGCCACCCCTCCTGGGGAACCCAGCTAGCGGCAGGGGAAACCTTCAGGGCCTGAGCTGAACTGAATTTTCCTGTGGTTCGTGGCCCCTTGGGGCCTACAATTTCCAGTTCCTGCCACGGTTCTGCAAAGGTCCTGTGGTCCAGTCAGGTAGACCTCTTAGATGTTCTCCATTCAACCCACCTTGAACTTGAGTCTACTTTCCTCTGGCCCACAGTGAACAGATAATCACAAACATTAAAGGCAGGTAGAGACATTGTGGATTATGTCAAACAATGTTTAGAACATGGTTTTAGAGCTGGACAGGCAGGATTTGGGGCTTAGCTACTTACTAATGCACCCAGCCTCTCTAAGCCTCAGTTTCTCTGCTTTTTTTCCTCTCTCTCTCTTTTTTTTTTTTCTGTCTTCTTGTCTTTTTAGGGCTGCACCCGCAGGATATG
Organism: Catagonus wagneri; assembly: GCA_004024745.2. NCBI lineage: Eukaryota > Metazoa > Chordata > Mammalia > Artiodactyla > Tayassuidae > Catagonus > Catagonus wagneri. The sequence continues at coordinate 6,846,175 of PVHT021183555.1, forward strand.
GAGGTTCCCAGGCTAGGGGTCTAATTAGAGCTGTTGCTGCCAGTTTATGTCAGAGCCACTGCAACGGCAGACCCGAGCCACGTCTGCAACCTACACTACAGCTCACAGCAACGCCGGATCATTAACCCACTGAGCAATGCCCGGGATCGAATCCGTAACCTCATGGTTCCTAGTCGGATTCATTTCTACTGTGCCACAATGGGAACTCCAGTTTCTCTGTTCGTAAATGACAGAAATAATGCCTTCTTGGCTAGATGTTATTATGGAATCAATATCACTTATTTGAATTAATAAATGGATTTATTTCTGTTAGTTCAATTCATACCTCTGGAATTCCACTATGCCGTCCTTGACAAGTGCTTGGTTACCTCTCGGGACAAAGTTCTCACTTCCACACAGATCAGTCTATTCTATTTGTATGATCCTCTGTCCCACATGCTGACTCCTTTGCCAGGAAGGTCCTTGCAATTGTGGGGAGACCTAGGAGCTGCCTTGTCACGTTTTCTGACTCCCTTTTCCAGTGAAACCCTCAAATTGTCTTCTCTCAAAGGTCCATCCAATCACCTAGGAGGTTTACTTCCCTGGGCAGCCAGGAAGCTAATAGCAACTTCCCCAAACAGAAAGTAAAGTCCAGAGATTAAAAAAAAAAAAAAAAAACAGACTCACCGTTGATGTACAGGGAGGAGCCTAGACTCAGAGGGACTTGACTTTGTATCTCATCTCCAGCCGGGTCACCTTGGATAATTCAGCTTCTCCGAGCCTCAGTTTCCTCCCTGTACAATGGGTAGGCATGTGCCTACTTCATGGATCACGTGTGTCCAGGGCTCATGCACCAGCGGGTGCTCAGTGAAAACTCATGACCAGCTTGCAGTCCGTGCGAATATCACTTGCACAAGATAGAGATAAGAATTTTCTCTTCAATTTAGCAATGGTATCTGAAGCTTCCACTCTGTGCCTGGTGCCAGACTATGACCTCCTTCCACAGACAGGGTTGAAGGGGTCTTTGAGAGGACAGGAAACTTGTCTGTGCTGCAACCATTGCAACCACGCTGCCTGGCACGTAGTAGATGCTCAAGAAATGTTTGCATCTGGATGAAAGCATGAATGACTGCTTTGTCTTCAGCCCCCAGCAGAGGGCCTGGCACATGGTAGGCCCTCAGTAAACACTCGGCTGGCCAAGGAGGGAATGCAGGCACAGGAAAAAGAAGTGGCCAGAGTTCTGACCGACAGTATCTGAAGAGGCATTTGGGCCCCCATGGATCCCACAGGGGACTTTCCTGCTCAGTCAACACACACCGGCTGCTGCCCTACTGTGTGCTTCCTCTTTGTGAGGGAGAGAGGGCTGTAGGAGGGAATATTGGAGGTCTCTATATTTAAGGGTTCATGGTGCTGGGTGGGAGAACTGAACTTCCATCTGACAAGGGCGGGAGATCGTGGACATCTTCCTGGAGGAGGGGTCCATTGGACAGGCCAGGCAGCCTTGGGGCAAGGTCAAAGGCAGACGTTTGTCAAGTGAATTGGGGTCTCGGGTGGAGGCTTTTCCGTAGCTGTCTCCTCTCTGGCACTTTGAGAGCACTGGGAAAGGAAACTGTCCTTTTCAGACTTTCTATGTGCCAGATCCGGCTCCTAGTTTTCTCAGGGGTGAGTGCAGAAAGCAGGTCTATGGCTTGCCTGGTATCCGAGACATGAACATGAACTACTGCAGTTTATCACACGCTGCTGGAGTGCCAGGTTTACCCGACCATTCCGTTTTAAAATCCAGCAATTGAACCAGATAGACGTCTCCTCCCCATTTTACGGCTGAGGAAACTGATGCTCAGAGAGGTCAAGAAATCAGCGCAGGAACACACAGCGAGGAAGCACTGGAGTGGGACATCAAACACAATGTTTGTTGGACTCCAGAACCTGTCCTTAAAAAGAAAACCAAAGTATGTATGTATATATATATATATATATATATATATATATATATATATATATATAAAATATTTAGAGTTAAAATTGAAATAGTTAGAATGTATACCATACACAGTGTTCAGAAAATACTGAGTTAAGCAACGGCAACGGAAGTTGAGAGTAGATGCCTCTGGGGACCAGTGTGAGGAGCGGGCAGATCCAGGGCAGAGATCTCTGTTTCAGCTACAAAGCCTTTTAGTGCCATCGCATTTTTTTTAAGTACCCACAATCCTTGTAAAGAAGATAAAAGATGAATTTTCAAAGGACAACTGTCTATAACCCTCTACTCCAATCGCCTTCACGATCCTTCTGTCCTGTCAGCTTGCGTCCCACATCAGCCCACGTGAGGTCGCCTTCTAGTTTTCACCCTCGCAAGCCTCTTTCCAAGCCCTGCAGCATCTCGTCTCCTAGAATGAATCCACTGCCGATGGACGAGGTGGAGGTTCTTTCTACCTGTTTGCAGGAAGTAGCCAGGTTCAGACCCGCACGTGAACTGGGCTTTCAGTCACGATGCTCCCTGGTGCCGATGGCGGACTCACCCTACCCCGCGTGTGATGGGAGTCCTTGACCGCGGATGCTGTAGCTCCCTGGCTCTCTGGTCCAGTGACCAGCTCCTGTCCTGGCACAGTGACCTTCTTCCGAGACAGGTTGACCAGGCAGGCCTCTGCCTGCCCTCTGCGGGGAGGGGGGCCCCGTCAAATTTAAGGAGACAGATGATTACCAAACCAGATTCGCTTATTACAGATAGTGACCAGCCTCTGAAGGAGGCCTTGAAAAGTGAGAGGCATCGTCTGTCCAGGAAATGGCCAGGACCCCAGAGGGGCTGGACGGATGGCCGGCGGAGAGCCGGGGAAGAGGGAGGAGGGCGGGGCCGGGGCAGGAAGGTCTGTGGCCTGTCATCTCAGGACAAGGACGAGATGGGAACCCAGGAGGCCCTGGCCCTGGGCACCCTGTGCCAGGAGGGAGCTCTGGAGTTTAGAGTCCCCTTTATGATCAGAGAAAAATGTCCCCCCAGGGGTGGGACGGGCCCTCTGAGAGGTGCACAAATGAGCCGAGTCCCACGGAAAGGTTAACGAGGACCCCACTGTCCCTCACTGCAGTCACCTCACACATTTACAATGTACCAGTCGAACCAATTAGCTGTGAAAGTGTTGTAGGTCCTGCATTTTATTGGATTCTGGTCAACTCAGAATTGGTCAAATAATGTCGGCTAAGAAACATACAAGAGCCACCCATGAGTGGGTGGGTGGCTCTGGGTGGTCCCAAGAGGCCTGCGAGGCAGAGAAGGATGGGGGGCTGGACTCAGGGGCTGTTCAAGTCTTGGCTGAGTTTCCGCAAGGAGGACTCTGCCCAGAGAGCGGGGGTTGGGGGTGGGGTCCCTCATCTTTTAGCCCCCAGGGGTCTCAACCCTGCCCCATCATTAGAGCCATCTTGGGAACTTTAAAAACATACAGGCCCAGCGTCCCCTTGTGGTGCAGCAGCTTTAGGATCTGACATTGTCACGGCCTTGGCAGGGGTTCGATCCCTGGCCTGGGATCTTCCACATGCCATGGGCAGGGCCAAAATAAAAATACAGCCCCGATGCCCAGGACCACCCCAGGTCAGCTGCATCCCTGGGGGGACACAAACAAGGCATCGCCCCCTTTCCACATCCCCCAGATATCCTGAGATGTGGCAGGTGAGGAATAGATCCTGCTCTCTTCCCACAGTCTTAACTGTGGGACTGTCACCCTCCAGGGGACATTTGGCAATGTCTGGAGGCATTTTGGTTGTTACTACTGGAGGGGGCAGCTACTGGCACCTAGAGGGTGGAGGCCAAGGATGACGCTAAGTATCCTACAATGCACAGGACCCGCCCCCTCCCCCAATGGCGAAGAAAGATCCAGCCCTAAACGTTCAAAGCCCTCTTCTAGTCTAATCCACCCACTAGACAGATAAGGAAACTGAGGCCAGGGTGGCTGATGAGGTGTGTCCGGGGTCGCACAGGGAATACATGGAGGGTGGGGCCAGCAGGACGATGAAGAGCCGTCCTGGACCCTGTGCCTGGTACTTGCTAAGGGCTGTGGGTTCAGAGATCATTCTGTCGGCCAAGGGCCAAGTCGATCAAGGTGACTCCTGAGGCTGTAACTTCACCCCACTCTGGGATTTGTCTGAGGGTCTTGGGGACCGAACAACTTCTAGAAGTTGTTCATCTTCCCCTGTGCAAGTCCCAGACAGACCCCATCTCTTGAGCAGGCTGACCCCAGCAGACGTTTCCAGAGGAAGAAAGAGGCCTCTGTAGATACCACTGTCGAGAAGGTGGCGGCCCCACGCCATGGGTCTTGGACCACAGAGGGTCTGTCCATTTGTCCATGGATCCATACTGTGGCAGTAATCTGAGCCACGTGCAGGGCGGGGATGGAGGCGGGGTGGGGCGGGGGTTGGGGGCGGGTGGGGGGGCAGTCTAATTGCAGGCTGGGGGAAGGCCAAGCAGAGATCAGCCCACAGCGAGGAGCGGACCGCAGGCGGGCGTCTGCAGCCAGGATGGTACCTGATTAGTTAAATTGCCAGCACCTGCTTGCTTTTATTGCAAACATAAACACGCCGTGCAGACAATCGCCAGCGAGCCTAATGCTTTCCTCATTTGCCACATCTGTAAGGTTTAGGGTCTGGCAGCGGGGAGGCTCAGGCCTAAACAAAACGGGGAGGCGGGGGGGTTTGGGTGAAAAGATGCTGGATTAGGAATCGGGGGAGGGAATTTACACTTGGCGGGGCCTCCTCGGTGGCAAGGCACTGCCTGAGGCCTCTCTTCCCCTGTGCAAAGCCATCCGACCCTCAAAACTTGCCTCTGAAATAGTTTGACTTTTCTTCCTGAGCTTCAGAACAGTTAAGCAACACCCTTCGAGCGATCCAGCCAGGAAGCAGCCGATGTGGCATCTGAACCCAGGTCCTTCCATCCCCAGAGCTAACTGGGAGTTAGGGAGCCCTGGGGAATCCTAGGGCAATTTACTAAACTTTCCATCTGGAAAGCCACCAGCCAGCAAGTGCCTATGTGTTCAGGAGAAGAACAGACAGTTTCTGGGCCTCCAGGCAATTTGCTAGGTGACCACAGGCTCCTGTTTCCTCTTTCTGTGCCTCAGTTTCTTCATCTGTAAAACGGTCGTCTCGCTGCCCGCCTTCTGCTGTTGAAACCCAGGGAAAAGAGGTTAGCGTGTGGGCACCTGGCTCTTGACTGGCTGAAATCACTTACCTGGGCTCCTCAGAGCTCCGTTCAACAGCATGGCACTGCCACGTCCCACGGGACATGAATCCTGCAGGACCCCACAGGCAGACCTGGGTAAGGATTCACTCCAGCCATAGCCCAGCAATCCGCCGACGAGAGACAAACAGCCAAGGAAACCATTTCAAATTAACTCTTGTCTCTCCATTACAGGCGCTTTTATTAAGATACACTATTTGGGGGATGTTTATAGGAGAGAGCCCTTGGGTGCCGGCAGAAGGTCAGCGGGAAAGTCAGAGGGAGCTGCATAATTGTCATTCCAAAGCTTGGGGCACTTCTCCCACGTTCAGATGTGCGTCTCTTCCCCTTGGTGACAGATGCTTCAAGCCTGTGACATGCTTTGTCAGAATTTCATTTGTCCGAGCGGCTTCAGCCTCATTCTTGGCAGATGTGGGAGATAGGGGAGAGGGTGAGTTTAAATTCCCTTCTGCGGTCCTTGAAAATGAAGTGGGGGTACTTCTCCACAGCACTGAGTCACACTGCAAGAGGAACAAGCGAAGTGTGCCCTAGAGCCCGGAAGAGGGCAAATGGATAGCCATCCATCCATCCGTCCATCCATCCGTCCATCCATCCAATCACATATCCCCTCGTTTATTCATTCTCTGGTTTGTTAAATGATTCATATTGTCTTTTATTCATTTCCATAATCACTTGGGCCTTTTTTTGTTTGTTTCTAACTATTTTTAACACATTCTTTATTATAGTTGATTTACATTGTCCTGTCAGTTTCCGCTATACAGCAAAGTGAACCAGTCACACATATGTATAGACTCTTTTTCTCTATTTTTCTTAATTGAAGAATAATTGATGTACCATATCACATAAGTTACAGGGGTACAACATAGCGATTCACAATTTTCAAAGGTTATCCTCCATTTATAGCTGTTGTGGAATCTGAAAAATACCACAGACTGATGAATATAACAGAAAGAAGCAGACTTACAGATAGAATTAGCTCGTGGTTACCAGTGGGCAGAGGGAGGGGGGGCAAGACAGGGGCAGGAGGTTAGAGGTACAAACTATTATGTCTGAAATAAGCTCCACTTTGGGCTTGTCACTGGAATTCTGACCTCTTGTGCATCCTTCTGTATGCCAGAGCCTCAGTCTCTGCACCTGGGAAATGGGATGCTGAGAGCCCCGGGGTTATGCTAGGGTTAAGGGGAGAGAAACGTTAGGTTTGTGGAGTGGGGCTGGTGCTGTGAGGGTGGTAGGGAAGCGTACCCCGGCCCACAGAGGTTGGGGTACTGCCCACGGCCACGTAGGGGGTGAGTGAGTGTATGAACGGGTGGGGTTGAGCCTAGGCGATCTGGTTCTGGAGCCCGTTCCTTTCCTCTGGCCGGATCGTCGCTAAATGTCAGTGCACCTGCTACCTGGGCCTGTGGACCCGGTCTTGGGCTGTCGATCATGCACTTGAGTGGTGTTTGCCAAGCGCAGACCCAAGCTCATATTCTTTTTGTCTCCTCTTGTCCAGGGTGGGGCTACCTCCTCTGGGAGCCCCAGTACCAGCCACCAGGGTTGCCCATCGCCTTTCTCCACAAGCAACGTCAGGCAAAGACCCTCCTGGCCCTGAAAGTCCACCTTTCTCTCCAACCTCAAGCAAGCTCTTTTCTTCTCTCTGGGCCTCAGCTTTCCCCTCTACACAATGGGTACGTAGGGGGTCTCATAGTTCCCTTCAGACCAACGATGATTCTTTTTTTTTTTTTTTTTTGCTTTTTAGGGGCACACCCGAGGCATATGGAAATTCCCAGGCTAGGGGTCGAATTTTAGCTACAACCCCTGGCCTGCACAACAGCCACAGGTACGCGGGAATCTGAGCAACATCTGCGACCTACACCACAACTCACAGGAACACTGGATCCCCAACCCACCAAGCGAGGCCAGGGATGGAACCCGCATCCTCATGGATCCTAGTTGGGTTTGTTTACTGCTGAGCCACAAAGGGAACTCCCCTGAAACTACGATTCTTTTTGAGTAGAGCAGACAGGTGTCACTACAGCCCCTGGACCTCCTTTTTTTGGAATGCCCTGGGGGCCCTGGCCACAAACAGAGTTTGGAACACGCCCCCCCCCCTTTCTGTCCCCAAGGATCTTTCTCTACTTGGAGCCCTGGGTACTCGGGGGGCACCTCTCCCCACTTCTGAGTTGCTCTCAGCGCCTGGAGGTTCACCCTAGATCCCCCCATCCAAAGAAGTTGCCAGGAAACACCAGAGACATTTCTTTCCTACCAACGGTGGCAAACACCTCCGTTCTTCTGCACCAAATTCCTTGTCTCAGCCTGGAGAGCCCTAGCAAGCTGGAAATGCCCCTTGGCTGTGGGTGACACGTCACTAACACACGGTGCAGGGAGGGGTATGGCGTTGTGTCAGTGCTTCGTGCTGCGCGGTGGGGGTCGAGACGGTGGTGTGTGCCCGGCAGGCAGAGCGCGGAGATCTTCCTGGTTGAGCTGAAGGTGGGCTTCCCTCGGCTTTGCCAGAGTCTGGCTGTTCACTTAGCAAGAGCCAGAAAGGTGGAGCATTCACAGAGCACCCGCGGCAGTGACAAAGTCAATGGCACAGGAAAGAAAAGAACATCTCAAGGTCTATATCTAGGAGGCTGAAGAAGAGAAGGAGGGATCGAGGGGTTAGATTCGAAGAGCTCGCAGTCTAAGCAGGTCTCTGAGGCCCCGGGAGAGGCTGTGGGATCCAGATGTGGAAGGGGAAGAGGGCGGGGGGAGGGGAGGCAGGGCAGGGGGTGGGGGAGGTCTGTTCACAATTAGCCTTGATTTTGTGTGATGACATTGAAATTGTGGGCAAACATGAAAGCAGAGTTGTGAGGACATGTCTGTCCGAGCAGCCCGGGGATTAATCCGACGTGAAGGACACAGGCCGAGGGCTGGCACCACATGGAAGCATTTTGTGTGGGTTTTGATGTCCCGCCAGCTGAAGGGGGCTTTGCCGCTCAGGCTGAATGGGCCCTCCGCCCCCGTTGCAGCCCCCTGAAGCCTGGCCAACTCTGGCCGAGAGGTTAAGACCAGAGGAGCGGAAGGTTCTGCCTCCTGCAGAACTGCCCTCAGCCCAACTGGTATTGGAACCAGCATGGCAGCCCTGAACAGCTGCACAAAGCCAGGCATTGGGGGTCGCCTGCCAGCCGCAAAGGCGGTGATGTTGAGGCTGCAGGGGGAGGGGCCGTGAGTTAGTTTCAGTATTTCTGATATGACGAGGGCTGGGCTAATCCGTATGCTGGGGGTTTGGCAGGCAATGGTTTTGTAACAAGGCTCTGCAGGGGTGAACCTTGATTAAGAATCTCAGCATTTTATGAGGACATCGGGGCATTGGGAGAGCACGCGGGAGCCCCTGGCTCACACACCACAGGCTCCAGCTCAGGGGGGAGCCTTCTTGGGGTGCTAAATCCACGAATAAACATCGTTTTGACATCTCCATGCCACGATGAATGTTGGTAATCGAGAGAAAGGGGTAGAGCCAAGTACAATGCCAAGCGCTGGCCACCTCGTACCATGCGGGTGTCCTCAGACAAGGGCTGTGAGACTCAGTTTCCTCATCTGTAAAATGAGCAGAACGATCAGCCCTCCTTCAAGAGGACAGTTCTGAGAACTGGATACCCAAATATTTATAAAATGTTTGCATCTAATAAACACCCCATAAACAGCTGTCACGGTTTCCAGCTTCGTGGAGGGAGTAAGCACTCGACGAGAGCGGGTACGCTGATCAGGGTTATCACTGACGTTGTGCGTCTCGGTATCCCGAAGCAGTTTTATTAACGACGCGACGTGTCTGTTGCTGAAATCAGGCCGAGGATTCCTTTCTGTCAGCTCAGGCAGCGGCCCGGCATCAGCCCTCTGCCCCGCTGTTCCTGACCTGGGGCCCCATCACGTGCCGGCGGGCAGACTGCCAGGCCGCCGCAGCCGTCTGGAAGCCCCACGGACCGGACCGGAGCGGAGGAGCGCATTTCACGCAGTCCCTGTGACCTCCCGAGGTCCTTGGGGAGGCAGGAAGGAAGGGGCTCCGTTTGGGTGGGGGAGGGGTCGGGAGCGGCTCTTTGGGAGGGAAAAGGAGTTGATGAAATTTCAGGATGTACTGAGGTCAGCTTCCAGCCGGCTTGTCTAGGTTAGAGAACAGTGATCGCCGCCCCAAACGCGCTTCTTAATGAAGCACAGCCTGTGCTTACAAGCCTGGCCCTTCCTGCCTTTTCCCTCTAGGAGGAAATTTGAAATCCTGAACACAAACGGGCCCGGAATGATATTTACATATATTTATGTTTTCTATTCACACATTTTTAGAGCGCTGGAAGTGTGGGGAGGGGAGGGGAGAAAGACTGAGGTTTATTCTAAACGGAAGGGACGTTTCCTAACTGAGCCTCTGGCCGTGTGGTAAGAGCAGGTGAAGAGAGGCGAATAGTGGTCAAGCTTGCCTTCGCTGGTGTTTGGGTTTTCCGCCAACACAGAACCAAGTCTGTCCTTCTCAGGAGTAGAATTCAACTGTACAATGCAATCAATATGACATTTTCTTTTTTTTCTTTTCTTTTTTTGCTTTTTAGGGCCGCACCCTCAGCATATGGCAGTTCCCAGGCTAGGGGTCGAATCAGAGTTACAGCTGCCGGCCTTCGCCACAGCAACGAGTGACCTGAGCCACATCGCCTGTGTGGCCTATACCACAGCTCATGGCAATGCGGGATCCCCGACCCACTGGTTAAGACCAGGAATTGAACCTGCATCCTCATGGATACTAGCCAGATTTGTTTCCACTGCGCCACAACAGGAACTCCATTATGACAAGATTTTTAAAGAAGCGATGGAAAGGGAGACCTTGGGGCTTAGAAGGTGAGTTTCCTGTGATTGTTAGGTGTGATCCAGCTCGGCTGGGACGTGGGCTGTGCGTGGAGGCAGACCCACACTCCCAGACCGAGGCGATGCTGAATCTCGCCTTGCCTGAGCTTGCCGTGGAGGAGGAAGACCCCTGAGCGGAAGCCAGCAAGGTCTGCACCCACGTGGGTAAATGCGAGAAGAGAAAGAAAGCGAAGCAGGCAGCTCAGCTCTTTCCATGCAGAACGAGGCCCCAACCCTTCCACGAGAAAGGGAAACAGAGACGAGGGCCCCAGGGACCCAGCCCACTAGCTCCCAGTCCAAGTAACTCAAGGTGCCTCCTCCTTCCTGGTGGAAGAGACAGGCTGGGGAAGGAGAGAGCATGCAGGTCCCCTCCTTCAGCATAAAACAGGTGGTGTCATCACAGGGCCATGTCGTTGGGTGAAGGGATTACCGCAGCTCTGGCCCAGAGTCCCCCTAGAAAAGAGAGGCCCGGACGCTGAAACTGCCGGGAGGGCGTTTCCCAGGGGGAGGAGCCCGGGACATCTGTCTTCTGCCCATTAGGGTCCAGGCACAAGACCCCCTGGAGACCCAGAGATTTGGAATCATATTAGAGTTGCTGGGGCTGTCCTCAGGTGGCCATTTGGTGCCCGGCTGTGTTCCAGGGCTGAGCTAGGTCATCACACACAGATCAGAGTTTAATCTTCTCCAGAACATTATGGGATGTCAGGGGCCCCCAGGGCGGGGGGCGAGGTGATTTTGCCAAGACCACGTTGGGGTGCTGAGAGGCAAAGAAAGATAAGGCTCAAGCCGGGTCCCTGACCCCAACAATCAAACTCTTTTTTTTTTTTTTTAATTTATTTTTAGTGAAATATCTTTTTCTTTGTTGGCTGCCCTGCTGCGTATTGAGTTCCCAAGGCCAGGGTTCAGATCCGACCCGGAGCTGAGGCGACACTGGAACCCTAACCTGCAGGGCCAGGGATCCAACCCGAGTCCCTGCTGCTGCAGAGACACCATTGATTCTGATGTGCTACAGTGGGAACTCCTGGCAAGATATCTTAATGAAAATAAAATAAAACACACAATGTCAGCCTATGAGGATACAAAGCAGAGTGAAACAAATTGTCTCCCCACCGCTGAGCTGGAGAAAGGGAACACTACCTGTGCTGCCAGGGCCTACGGACCCGTCCGGGTTCACAGCCCTTACCTGCTGCTCATGTGAGTCCCTTTTCTGCATTCAGGTGTGACTCTCTGCTTAGCTGGTGACTTACTACACATGGATGAGCCCTAAATAACATATCGCAGGGGGTGCCTTTTGAAAAACTCAATGTAAATGGAATCACCCTAAGTGCTTTTTTCTTTCTTCATTCTGTTTTTGAGAGCACTTCAGGCTGTTACCTGTGTTGTAATTCATTAATTAATCATGTGAAGATTTTCTTTTGAAATAGTTGGACACTCATAAGAAGTGGGAAAAATAATACAGGGCATTCCTGGGTACCCTTTGTCCAGCTTCCCCCAAACAGAGCATGAACTGCCACTCCATTTATGTCCAGATAAGGAATCCAGGGCTGAATCGCTTTGCCCAAGGTCACTCGAGGAGCAAAGTCCAGGCTGCAGATTCCAGACCTGTGATCTTTCCGATCACGATACAGTCTGTACTTGTTTAGCTCTTACTACAGGTCAGGGTTGGTCCTAAGGGCTTCCTGTGTATTAACTCAGTTTAACCCTCACAGTAATCCTATGAGGTAGGTACTCACTCTTATACTCATTTGACAGAGGAAGACACAGAGGTATGGATGGAAAGGTTAAGCAACTTGCCCAAGACCACCCAGCCAGGGATGGTAGTGCTGGACTTGAACCCAGGTGGCCCCCTTGGTATCTTGTCTGTACAGGATGCACCTTCTGCTCGAGGATGCACCCCTCCCCTCCTGGTGCACCCCTTACAGGGGACGCTGCATTTTCATTTTGCCTTGGGCCTTGCCAATTAGGTAGCCAGCCTTGGGGGTAGCAATTAAGAGAAAAGAGGCTGGACTTGGTTCAAATCCTGACTGAGGTCTTTCTCATTTGGGGCTCTGAGCAAGTCACAGCTGCAATCAGATACCTGATAGCATCTTGCAGCGCTGGGCCTGGGCTGGTGCCTGGTGAGCACCTGAAGCTTGGAGCTCAGAGCCTGCCACGAGAATCCCACAAAGATGCGGGGAGCGCGTGGAAGGCTCAATCCTATTAGGCTATTAGCTTGTGTGTTTTGGGCTTGCGCTCAGCGCCAACTTGACAAAACACAGCCCCGGAGCGGAGCCCTGATCTCTTTAACCAGGCGGAATTGAGCTTGTTCGTCAAGCGGCTTCTCCGTTATTACTGGCTTAGTATTGCTGAAGAGCCAGCAGCGATAAATACGCCACCAATTTGCTCTCTGAATGTTCTTATTTGCAGCACACCATGCAGAAAAAATATTAACAAAAAACAAACTCCTCACTCATAACAGGCTGACGAGGGCCTCTTTGGAGTGGCAACATTTGCCTCCATCTCCTCGTTCTTTCTAAAGAAGCTGTCGTTGGAATTAAGCAGCCGCTGGTAACACTCTCCTGGGGCACCCAGCTAAGAGAGGTGGTCGGCTTGGGAGAAGAGGGGTCCTGGAGGACAGATGGAACAAAGAATCGCCCTGGGGAGCCAGAGGCAGAGGAATGGGGGAGGCTTTTCAGGTGAACGGGCAGAGCCTGGGACCTGAAAATTGGCTTCAGAAGTGAAGGGGGAACCAGGGGTCCCGGATACCAGGAAAGCCACTCCCACTTTCTGGGGCTCAACTTGCCCATCTGTAAAATGGGTTGATTCGGTGACCTATTTTTGGCTCCAGAATTCTGTATTTGCCAGGTTATTTTGTATTCTTTCTGATACTCTAGGTCCTGTTCTGGCAAAGATCTGAAGGTACGGGGACCGTTCTGTAATTCTAGGATCCCCAAGATCCTTGAGACTCCAGAATTCAGGCATCCCATTGTTCCCTGACTTGAAGACTCCAGACTCACAGGAGTATGAGATTATAATAAAAGTTACAGCAGCCAACGTCAACTGTGTAACCAGGGCCAGCTCCACAGACACATGACTTGTCACATAGGCACTTGCATTCAGTTTAATGCTCTATGGTCACTGGCTTGAAATTCACAATTCTGGAAGGAGGGTCCCTGCATTTTCATCTTGCCCTGGGCCTCGCAATTTATATAGCCCATCTCCTGGGTGGAGCTTTTCAGGGAAAAGACTCTGGAGGCAAGAGGACTTGGTTCCAATCCTGGCATGGCTCCTTGGCGGGTCAGAGCCGCTCTGGGTATTTCACAGTCTCTGTGAGTCAGGAGTCCCAACACGGCTTAGTTGAATCCTCCGCTGGGGTGATCTCAGAAAACTGCTATCAGATTGTTAGCCTCTGGCTATGGCTTCCTCTGAGGCTCGACTGGGGAGAGACAGGTCTCCAGGATCACTCAGGCTGCTGGCAGAATTCACTTCTTTCTGGTCGTGAGAGGTTCTTCATCCTTTTGCCAGCTGTGGGTCGGAGGCCACGTTCAACTCCTAGACACCTACACCATGGCAGCTCACTTCTTCAAAGCTAGTCTGTGCCTGTCAACTCCAGAAAGAGGGGCTCTATCATCACAGGCACCCTGTCAACTTTGCTGTATTTTATGGGTTAGAAGCAAGTCCCAGGTCCCACTCACTCTCCCAGCAGGATGAGAATCAGAAGGCGAAGATCGTGGGGGTGGGGCACCTTAGAGTCCAATGACTCCCGCATTCATTCAACTAGTACTTACTGATGCGGAGAACAAACTGTCTCTAAGGAGGAAGGCTTTGTTTCTCCCCAGCCCTTCCCGAGCGCCGCCCCCCTTCCCTGGCCTCCCCAGCGGACCCCAGCCAGGACCTGACCGATTTCAGCTGCTTGGGCGAGAGCCAGCAGCTGTGAGCTCGTGGCTGGTCCAGGGTGCGCTGCCTAGAGCTGTGGGGGCGGGACATCCGCCCTGGAGACGTCATCTTCCAAGAAGAACACCTGGGGCACGTGTGGGGTTCGGGGGGCTGAACCCTCTTTGGCCTTACCTCTGACCCTGTGGGTGAGATTGACCCGACGTGTCCCGTCCAGCGCATCCTCACAGAGACAATGTCGGGTCCTCGACCCGCTGAGCCACAACGGGAACGCCTGGAAACACTTCTTACATCGAGTCCTTCCCTTGACCTTGTACTCTCAGTGGTGCCCATTATCAGTACTCGTGTGTCCAAGTTTCAGTCAGCAAAGGATCCCTGGGCTGAGTGTGAAAATGCAGAGGTCCAGGCTCCAAGTCCCTGGCATTTTCTGTAACAGCTTTATTGAGACGTAATTTATACAAAATACAATTCACCCATTTAAACTGTACAGATCAGTCGCATAGAGTATATCCACATTATTACAATCAATGGTAAAACACTTATATACGCCCAAAGACACCTTCTCCCTTTAACCATCATCCCCAATCCCCTACTGCAACCCCGGCCCGTGGTGACCACTAATCTACTCTCTGTCTCTATGGATTTGCCCATTTTGGACATTTCCTAGAAATGTAATCACACAATAAGTGGCCTTTTGTGAATGGCTACTCCCCCTTAGCATAATGTTTTCAAAGTTTATCTATTGTATCAGTGCTCCCTTGCTTTTCATGGCTGAATTATATTCCATTCGATGGATAGACCACATATTGTTTATCCATTCATCCGTGGATATGCAAGTGGATTTCACTTTGGGGCTATTATGAATAGTGCTGCTATGAGCATTGGTGTCAGGTATCTGTTTGAGTCCCTGCTTTCTGTTCTTTGGGGGATGCACCTAGGAGCGGAATTTCTGTCTTCCTTGTTTCTAGCAGGAAGCCTGGTGGACAGTGGGTCCTCAGAGAATATTTGTGAAATGAATGACTCAATGACAATGTAGGTAGGACAATGAGAACTTAAGCCAAAAGAGAACGAGCCTGGGAGTCAAGGACCACAGTTTTGAATCCTGGCTCTGGCTCCAGTTCTCACCCTTTGACTTTGGGCAAGACCATTTCCCCCTCTGGGGCCTCCATGTCCCCACCTATAAGATGGGGACACTGGAATAAAAGAAATGGAGGCCATCTCCAGCTCTGCCAAGGCCAAGGTTGAGCACTGCAGCCTGAGAAACTGGCCTTGGAGGGGGACACCAAGCAGCCATCTCCTGTCTGTCCCAGGAGAGGAAATCCGGGCGTTCTCAATTTTCATTTGTTAAATTGCTGGGGACGTTTGGGCATGTGGGGAATATGCATTATCCCTGGAGCCTGACCTCCGGCCTCTGATCGATCCAGGTGGATTTTCAATGCATATTTCATAGTAGAATAGCTGAGAGCACGCTGCTCTGTCCAGGGCTCTCTAAGTGTATGTTCCGGCTCCTTCTGACCCAGGCCCAGAGTGGCACTTGCTCGTCAGTTCAGATGGCCGAGAAGACCTCAGAAGAGACAGAGTCTGGGGGCTCTGGGAGGGCAGGGCCCAGGGGTCTGGGCTGCGATGTGTGAAACCCTCCTTGGCCTGCAGGCTCCTAGGCCATGGGGCTCTGTCCCTCGTCCCCTGCGTGCTGCTGCATCCACGACTGACCACGAGGCTGTGCTCTCCTTCGTCCTCACCTCTTGAGTTGTAGAAAAGTCCTACTATTATTATTGATAATAGTCACCAACATGGATGCAACTTTGGCTGTGTGTGCCTGAATGTAGAAGGTAGGGTTAAGAACCAAAGCCCAGCTGCATTCAAACCTCAACCTGCCCCTTAGCTCCTTGCTTAGCCTCAAGCAGAAGACCACCCCTCTGGGCCCCAGCCTCCTCATCTATGAAATGGGTATAAAACATACGAGGATGCAATATATAATCCTGAAAATAAACCCCATACTCATGAAGCGGCCTGGAGATTAGACTCCATATTCCCATTCCCCACCCAGCCCCTGGCAACTACCACTCTGCTCTCTGTCTCTGTGGCTTTACTTATTCTTGTTATTTCATATCAATGGAATTGTACAGTTTGTGGCCTTTTGCTTCTGGCTTATTTCCCTCAGTGTAATGTTTTGGAGGTTTATCCACATTGTGGTCTCTGTGTCTGGACTTCATTCCTTTTTATGGCTGAATAATATTCCAGTGAATGGATCCATCACATTTTGTTTATCCCTTCATCAGGTAATGGACAATATTTGAAAATTTTAACATAAGGTGTCCAGAACATATGGATCTTTAGAAAAATGTATGCTGTGGGGAGGGTTTCGTGCCAAAACAAAATTTACCCTCTCTGTCACCCCAGCCCAGACAGCCACGCTCACTGGGCTGTTGTGAACACACACATGCACACATGGCCTGGTGACACAGAGGAGATGCTGCTGGGTGTCCTGTCATGCAGCTGGCTTTGGTCCCCTCCCTTTGCTGTCACTGGAAAGGAGTTGGCAGCTCTAAACGCCTTCCCCTGGAAATCTGAGATGTGGTAGCTTCATGCAAGGCCCTGGAATAGCCTGGAACATTCTCCCTGTCACCTGAGTCTGGGCCACAAAGGTGTCTCCTGTGGGGCGAGGAGATCTGGTGGCAGCTGAGGACCAGGTGGAGGCCAGGAAGACAGTGCGGAGGGTCTCCTTCCCTGGGACAGGCCCTGGCTCCTTTCCCCTCTCTCCACGTGACTTTGAACAACGCCAGCGCAGATTGTGTCGCGCTGGGACTTTCAGCTGAAGCTTCCACGAACCCTCGATTCTTTCTGTAAAAAGCACTTGGTTCTTCAGTGACTCCTCAGGCAGTGTCTCCTCGGTCTGTGACTTTTAAAATACTCTTCGCCCTGTTTTTGGCCTGCCGACCCTTCCTCTGGCTTACAAAGCTTTCTAAAACGCTCAAGAACAGGATGCAGGGAGTTCCCATCATGGATCAGCAGTAACCAACCTGACTAGTATCCGTGAGGATGCGGGTTCAATCCCTGGCCTTGCTCAGTGGGTTAAGATTCTGGCATTGCCGTCAGCAGCAGTGTATGTCGTGGATGCGGCTTGGATCTGGTGTGTTGCTGTGGCTGTGGTGTAGGCTGGCAGCTGCAACTCTGATTAGACCCCTAGCCTGGGAACTTCCATATGCCATGGGTGCAGCCCTAAAAAAACAAAAAGAAAAGAAAAATGAGTAAGATGCAGCCTGATGGGAAGGGGAGGGGCAGGAGGGAAGAGGCCTCTGTGGCCCAAGGGAGCCGGGCCAGGCCAGGCCAAATTCTTCAGGGGTTGGATTTCGTCCAGGCTGGCTTCTTGTGGTGTCTCTCCTCCTAAAGAAAACAAACTGAAATCCAGTCGAGGCGGCCACGTCTTGGGGTCTTTTCACGTGGAGGAGGGAAGGGGCGGGCTGCTTCATGGGAAGATGCTGGGGGAGCTGGGGGCCGTCGCTGTGACCCCCACTGTGTCTCCAGACTCCCAGCTGGGGACTCTGCTTGGATTGCAGCCGGGAGACCTGAAGCTGGGCCGGTCTTTGGCATCCGACCTCTGTACTTGCCCAGGACCCCGTGCTCTGTAAGACCCCACATTTTCTTTAATGCTCTGCTATTAATAGCTTGAAATTCTTAATACATCTTCAAACAAGGAGTCCCTAGTTTTCATTTTTCATTGAGCCCAGCAATTGTGTGGCTGTTTTTTCCTGGGGGGCCCAGTCATAGCCCCCTTCAGCCATGTCACCTTGGGCCTGGCTCATTCTCTTTCTGAACCCTAGTTTTCCCGGTTGCAAAACGGGAGCACCCATTTACAACTGGCCATGGGGAATGACGTCTGTGGAATGAATATTGGGGGTACTGCCACCCCTACCCCAAGTATTTCATTTTGATCTTCTCAAAATGCCTGCCAGGCTGTCATTCTAGTCACTTAACATTCAGAGCAGGGTCCCTCTGCCAGCAGCTTCAGTTTCCCCTGGGAACCTGTTAGAATGCAATTTCTTGGGTCCACTCACACATTCTGACTCAGAAACTCTGAGGGTGGGCCCAGCAGTCCTTGTGGTAACAAGCCCTCCCGGGGTATAGACAGCCTCTGCTAAGCCATGGGGTCCTGGCCTGGGAGTCAGGGAGCTGAGGGCTCCTTCTGGATCTTGGCTGACCACCCCGTGACCTCTAGCAAGTCCTTTCCCTGATCTAGGGCTCAGCTTCTGCACCTGTAAAATGGGCAGGTTGGGTCTATCTGGCCGGTGGCTGTGAGGGTGCCATGCTGCCTTGCGCACAGTCGGTATAAAGCTTCCCAAACACACGTCGGTTTTGAAGCACTTTCATGAATAAGGAAACAAATGACCCTGACCCCTGGTCATGTGTGGGCTGTCTTCACTGACCTAGGTACCTGCAGGTCACTGCCTCCTTGGTGCAGACTAAAAGCTTTTCTTTTCTTCATTTCCTTTTTCTTTTGGCTGTGCCCATGGCATGTGGAAGTTCCCAGGCCAGGGATCGAACCGATGCCACAGTAGCGACCTGAGCTGCTGCAGGGGTGACACTGGATCCTTAATCCACTGCACCACGAGGGAACTCCTGGAAGCTTTTATTCTAGCCACCTAGGAAAGGATTTTGTTTGTTTTTGGCAACTGATAAATGGTGAGGGTTGCAGAGAGAAAGACTTTTGAGTCCTCTTTCTCTTCTTTAAAGAGAAATGTGATGGGGCACATTTTAAAACTTTTCTGAGTCTCAGTTTCCACACCTGTAAAATGGGGATAGTATCACCCACCTTTCAGAGCTGTCGTATAGATAAATGGAATACTGTACAGGAAGGGCTCTGCCAGGAGCTGGGCTGCAAGTGTGCCTCAATAAAACATTCGTATGATGACTGTTGCTAAGAGATTAGTCATCAGTTCCCGCCTGCCCTTGTTTTAGAGGAGCAGGGCTTCTAGGAGCTAGAGTCCCCTTCCTCCTAGAAGGTGTCATTGGAGGAAGACAGCCTGAAAGTAGAGACATGGAGATGCCGGGACCTCACAGGTCGCCCCTCCCACCCCAGCCCCCCTCCATCCTCACAGAGCCCCTGAGGAGGGCCGGGCAGCAGAGACTCCAGCTTCCAAAAGGACCACAGTCCTAGGGAGGGGCTGCCATCTCCCTGCCAGGGGGTGGGGGGCGGGAGACCCCGTGGTAGCTGCCATCTGCCTGCCATGATTTCCCCTTGGGTGCGGGAGGGCGGGGTCCCCAGACCGTGTGCATTTCGAGGGCACTTCCACTCGCGGAGTCAAGAGACTGCGAAGGTGACCGCAGAGCTGGTCACTCCTACAGCGGTGACGGAGGAGAGGTCACCGGTGGGGGGCGCCCCTGGCAGGTGGGGGCCTGGGCCTGGGGAGGCTGAGGATGTCCCTGGAGGCACGGAGGGCAGACGAGCCGGTGGCCCAGGTGCCTCTGCTCTCAGCAGGGACAGACTGGGGACGCCAAAGACGGAGGGAGGGAAAGGGGACCAGAGGAGGTGGAGCCCCCAGGACCTGGAGCAGGGGCGAGGGGTCAGGAGAAGGGAAACCTCGCAAAGGCAGCCCTGGGGGAGGGGCGGGAGGGAGGAGGGGCTCCCCATGTGTTTTGAGTTCAGG
This sequence comes from Catagonus wagneri, assembly GCA_004024745.2. NCBI lineage: Eukaryota > Metazoa > Chordata > Mammalia > Artiodactyla > Tayassuidae > Catagonus > Catagonus wagneri. Next base: position 6,865,729 of record PVHT021183555.1, read on the forward strand.
GCTAGCTGCAGCTCTGGGCCCTGTTTGCTTTGGAAGGGTCTCTGGTTAACTCCTTCCTGCCTGGCAGGGCTCCTGAGGCTGGAGGGAGACAGAGGCTTGGATGCTGAGAGGTGGTGGCCGGGCTGCGGGGTGGCAGGGGGAGGGGGGGCCCTGGGTCATTTTTCACACCTGGTAATCCAGGGGATGTTGGGGTGATGGAAACAAGGACCCCCACCAGGGCTGGGACCAGGCACCCCCTTAAAATATGTGCCCTGCTCCCTGGTCTGACTCTGGCCCAAAGGCCAGCTCAGATCTTCACACCCACTCAGCTCTCTGCACGGGGGCACACTCACTTCACACGTAGCCAGTAGCCACTGTGTCCACACGTCCCTCACACTCATTTTCTGCCCTAGCTTCAACTCGGCCCGGCCAGCCAGGTGCCACACCTTCCACGGGAAACTGAGGCTCTGAGAGGGACAGCGGCTTGCCCTCTGTCGCTTAGTAAGTGGCTTAGCCCGAATTCAAACTCAGGTCTCTTGGGCATCAGGGGCGGGTTTAAAGCCATGCCCCCCTCCCTGCCCCGCCGCACCCACTCTGTTCCACTCTGGGGTGTGGCCGTGAGTCTGGCTGGAGGCCCAGAGTGGTTAGGTCCCCTGGCCACCCCGATCTTCCTGCTGCTGGTGTCAGGCCACCACTGCCAAGTCTGTTCTGTCCACACCTGGCTGGAGTCCATCCTCTGCAGTGACCCTCTTGATCCAGACAAATTGTAGCGCAGTCTATAAGGCCTTGGTGGTACAGGAAGGAGGGGGGAGTCCTCTATCCTTAGAAACACTCGGGTAGAAGGGGACTCCAGCGGCCACCTCTCAGATGCCTCCCTGGGGAGGCCCCCCTCCAAGGCTGTCTTTTTGTTTCTATCCACATTTTAAATTCTATTTTTTTAGTAACACCCTGAAAGAGAGTGACTGAGGCCCCAGGGCAGTAATGACAAAAAGTAATATTTACCAAGGGCCTACTATGTGCTAAGTCCTGCCGTTTCCATTTCACAGATGGGCAGCAGAGGACCAGAGGGGCGCCACTGTTCTGCCCAGCCACTTTGTGGCCAGACTGGAATCTGACCCTGGAATGGGCTAGATGGTTAGTAACTCCTCCAGTGGCACCACCCATCTTGGGTTCTTCGTGATGCCCGGTGGGGGGCTCTTAGCAGCTGTGCAGAGGGATCCGTGGAGTCAAGGTTTGTTGATCGAACCATGGCAGGGAGAGCCCTGTGGCTGAAGGGCGGGTCCAGACATCCTCTCTTCTTCAGTTTGAGCGATTCTCAAGGTCATCCTTGGTAGTTACGGAACCTCAGGGGAGAACGGATTTTTGAGTCAAGTTCCTCCACCTCCTGATCTCCAAAATCACCGAGCAAAGTTTTCCTTGCATCTGAAAACAGCTCTGATGCCTTTGCTGTTTGGAGCGTGCCGGGACGCACTTTCTCAATCCAAAGGATACGTGGTCTGGCGGAAAGAATCCTTTCTCAGGAGTCGGGGGCTCTGGGCTCCTCACCTGAGGCTTTGGACAAGGCGATCAAGGTCTCTGGACTTGGGGGGGTCCCCGCCAGTAAGCGGGGGCCCTCATTCCAAGGAGACGTAGAATGCACCTGCGGAGCCTGCTGAAACTTGGAATTGAGTCCAATTTGCTTGCTTAGAGGTGTGTCCAGGGCGTTGGGGCAGGATGGCCCACATGAGCCTCCCTGGGTCTCCCTGGGCTCACTTTCCTTCTCTGAAAATTAGGGCATAAGTGCGCACCCCATAGGGCTATTGAGCTAGTGGATGGGGGGAGGGGCGCTGGCGGAGACCTGGCACCCGGCAACCAGCTCAGCGCTGCCCCTCTAGCTGGCCCTGCAGCTGTTAGGGCGCAGAGGCCCGTGGAGGGTCTCCGTCTTATTTTGTGATTGAGGAAACTGAGGTTCAGCATGGAGGGGACGTTTCAAGGGCTCAGAGGAATGAGTGACACTGAATCTAAATCTCAGTCCCCAACTCTTATAACCCTGCTGGGCTTGGCGCCATCGAGTGCAGATGAGAGAGGTGCTGACCGGTGTTACACGGTACCAGTTACCCCACCGCACACTTAGCTGGCTCACAGGAAATTTTGTTTAATTCTCACAACACCCTGTGACGTGGCAGCTCTTGTTACTGCCCTTTTACAGGGGAGGGACCCGAGGCTTGGAGACCTTGAGGGGTGGAATATCAGGGCTGTGGGGTACCTGCAATTCCTGCAAGGGGTCAGTGGCAGCTCTCTGCCTTTCTCTCCCACTGGAACAAGTCCACCAGAAGGCCAGGGAGTGAGGGTGAGGTCATTAGAATCCACGCTAAATGGAAAGAAAAAGGAGTAATTCATTCTTGAGTGTCAGCACTTGAGCTGTTACTGGCAACAAAAAGCTCAAGATACAGTTCACAGCCAAGGGGACCAGGGTGGGTCTTAGTTATCATCTGCTAAAAACCAGAAGCGATCCTGATATCTTCAGGGCCTCAGAGCCATGCAAGGGACAAAAGTCAGGTAAATGCGGGTGGTGGGGGGGCTTTGTGGAAAGATCTGAGGTATGCAGACCGCAGTGCGGTCTGTGAATCGGGCTTCTGGGTGGCCTCAGGGTTTCCCAGATCTTGGTTTCCTTATTTGAGAAATGAAAGGATTTGGATCAAACAATATCTAAGGTCCCTTCCGACTCTGGTTCCCAGGACCAGGTACCTTATGTGCTGGCTAAGAGGCTGAAGGTTGAGGAGTTCCCATTTTGGCACAGTAGAAAAGAATCCGACTAGTAACCATGAGGTTGCAGATTTCATCCCTGACCTCACTCAGTGGGTTAAGAACCCAGCATTGCTGTGAGCTGTGGTGTAGTTTCCCTAAAAAAAGGGGGGGTGGGGGGCGGACTCTAGTAGATCTGGGTTAAGTCCAAATGGAAAAAAATAAAATAAAATAAAAAAGATCCAGCCTCTAAGAGGCCTATGCAAATCAAAACAAAAAATCATTTTTCAATTAAAAAAAAAAAGGAGGGGGAGTACAAATATATTGCCTGCAGTAATTGTACCAGCTTCAGGAACAGATTGATCCAGATGCTCAAATGAGGTCACCAGGGCTCAATTTCTCTGCCTCTTCAGGCTTCTGCTGTTTTGACATCATTCATACCACTTAACTAGTGCACACTGTGGTGGCAAGATGGTGCTATGTCTCCAAGATGCAAATTCTTCATCTTTTTTCAACTCCAGAGAACAGGAGGTTAATGTGTCCTAGGTCACTGGCTCTGTTTGGATTACATGCACCTCTTAGAACCTATAGTTGCAATTTGGAAGTGGGAGAGACAGCTAACTTAGGCCAATCAGGACCCACCCAGTCCACACGGCTGATAAGGGGACAAGTTTTTTCAAAGGGAAAATAATGATAGTCTTGGTGAATGAATGCTCGGGAGCTAAAAACTGTTCACTGCAGCAAGACACCTATCTGAGACATCATTATTTTTCATATGTAAAGTGAGCCTAGTCTTTGCATTTACCTTCTGAGAATAAGATGAGTATACTTATACACACACACACACACACACACACACACACACACACACACAGAGTTATATATATATGCATATTTCGTACACATATATATGTATATACATATGTAGTTATATAGTTACATAGTTATATATGTTTAGTTCAGTGCCTGACATGGAGAAAAGCCCCTTGTCTCTAAAAGGAGATGGTTATAAAATCTATGTACGGAGCTGTCATCATGTGCTTCTATGAATCAAGGGTGGTACCCTGCCCTCAAACGTGTGCCACAATGAAAAGAACAAAGGTAGTACAGTCAAATTATTTGAGAAACATTGGATTTAGTAACACTAAGTGTGTTTTTTTTTGCTTGCAGGACTTGTCAGGGCCTTTAGCATATTATTTGACCTTGGGGGACTACAAGAGGAAGACACGGCAGACAGCGTTTTCCAGAATGAACTGACCCCTAGACCTTTTTGGTTTGCTGTTGTTGAGAAGTCTCTTGCAAGATGGTGTTCTGGTTCTGTGAGTCTGGGGAGAGGTTGGGCTCATGGAATATACCTGGACCTGGTCATTCCTTTTCCACCCCTGCCCCTGGCAAGGTCTACTAGGGATCTTAAATTGGTACTGAGTCCTCCTTATCTTATTATTTATTTATTTATTGGCCACACCCATGGCATGTGCAAGTTCCTAGGCCAGGGGTAGAACCTGTGTCACAGCAGTGACAATGCCGGATCCTTAACTCACTGAGCCACCAGGGAACTCCCTGAGTCCCTCTTACACATTGAGGAGAACACCTCTCTTGGGCCATAGGGGAAACAGAAAAAATATAGGTAACGTGTTGATCAGACTTCAGTGACTGAAGTGGTTGATTGGCTGAAAGAGGCAGTTTCTCCCCATTTCTACCTTATTTTGTCTTTTAACAAACATACTTGGTCATAAAAAATTCAATCGATATGAATGAATATGGAGTAAAATTGGGATGGTCATGCCCTAGCCCATTAATTCTAATGCTAGAGATCAATTCATTCAATGCCTTGATAGGCCTTTCAGATCTTTTCTTAAGCGTTTTTATCTATTGCACACACTCCTCAGCATAGTTTCAATTTTTTGCATACACAAGGCTGTACTGTACATGTGATCTTTATATTTGACAGAGCCATTTACTCTTCACCTAATGTCCACATACTCTCCCCAATTTCCTTGCAATTAGGCAGAGCATGTGACCTGCAGCCAATGGACAATGGTTGCTAGAGTGGGTGTGAGCCCTTATGCCCATTCTCCCCCTGTTGTAGTAATCTTGGGGTAGGTACTAAGCAAGTAGAGCCCCACAGTGGACTCAGCCTGGATCCCCGAGTCACTGAATGGAGGCTGGCAACCTGCAGAGGAACTGAACTTACATCAGACTTTGTGTGAGTAAGAAACGAACACTTTATTTGTTTTTAGAAATGAACATTTTTTATGTTAAGCCACTAAAGTTCTGGGGCATATTTGTTACTGCAGCATAGTCTGACCTATGCCAACAAATACATCACGTGGCTTTGTTTATCTCATGGACATCTTTCCCTGCCCTGACTTGTAGCTCACACTCGCTAACTTTTTTTTTTTACATCTACATGGTATTCCACAGCTTCCACAGCTTTGCTACACCTTGAATGACTTAACCAGTCCCTGTTAAGTAACATTTCAATTATTTCCAACTTTTCACTATTAAAAACAACGGTGTGTAAACCATGCTATCGTAGCCTGGCATATCTTTATACATCTTTGTGCACATTGATTGCTGGGTCAGTGGTCATGTGCATTTAGCATTTCTATAGATATTGCCAATCGGCTAACCCAGCGAAAAATAAATAAATAAATAATATTGGTTCTTACTCTCACCAGCAGTTTTTCAGAGGGCCTGCCTGATCTGCCCTAATGTAATTGCAATATCCTTAATGAGGGATATTATTTCTTTTTGAAATATATATTTAGTTTTATTTTATTTTATTTTCCATTGCTTAATGAATTTTATTACAACTGTAGGTGTACAAAAATGAGGGATATTACTGATCTTTTTGTTTTTGTCAGTGTGCTAGAACAGAGGGTCTCATCTTAATTTGTGGGGTTTTTTTTTTTTGTCTTTTGTCATTTCAGGGCGGCACCCATGGCATATGGAGGTTCCCAGGCTAGGGGTGTAATTGGAGCTGTAGCCATCAGCCTACGCCACAGCCACAGCAACGCGGGAGCCAAGCAGCATCTGCGACCTACACCACAGCTCACGGCAACACCGGATCCTTAACCCACTGAGCGAGGCCAGGGATTGAACCCGCAACCTCATGATTCCTATTTGGATTCGTTTCCACTGCACCACATGGGAACTCCTAATTTGTGTTTTATAGTAAGTTTTTGGTTGGATTTTCCAGCTCTCCTGGCAGCCTCTCTCTTCTTGTTTGGGAGAGAAGGAGATTCTGACTCCCCGACGTAGACAGTGGACACACACACACACACACACACACACACACACACGGACACATGGACGGGGAAGTGAGTCAGAAATGACGGTGAACTGGAGAGACTCAAGAGATGAGAGAGACACCTGGATTCCACTTCCCCTCAGATCCCCACGCTGGCTCACCCTTCATTCTCACTCAAGAAGCAGGGCTCAGATCCTGAAGCCGCATCCCCATCACCTCTGCGGTCAATAGCTGGGGGATCGGCCTGCCTGGATCGGGGCTGCAGCCGTCGGGGGGCGGGAGGAGGGAGCAATTGGCTCCATTCCTGTTGGCCCGAAGTCGTGAGCTTGACTTGTTTGTATCGTTCTTCATGCTTCTTCCCCCTATCTTGGTGGTTTTTTGGCTCTCAACGAGCCCTCTCCCAGCCAGGGAGGAGCTAACTCCACGCGGGCCGGGCCTCTGGGGCACTGGGAGGGAGGTCAGGAAATAGCCAGAACATTACACACCTCCCCACCCTCCGCCGTCCCATCTCATTTTCGTAGAGCATGGAAAAAGAATGGGGCTGCCGAGGGAGGCTTGAACATTTGGAATTGCTTCCTGTTTTCTCTTGAATTAATCCTCTTCCCTGAGACGTCATCTCTGGGCCTGTCGAACCCTGCCTTCTGGTGCGGGTGTGACTTGCCTGTCTACACAGGTCCGCACAGATGTTCACACACTCGTGCGCCCTGGGCTTCATGAGCCACTTGACAGACCTGGGGACCCCTCGAGGTGGACCTCTTTCCTCTTTAGATTCTTGCCACCTCCTGAGAAAGAAAGGAATCAGCCAGACACCTCTTCCAGGAAGCTTTCCTAGATGACACCATGACTTTCTGTGTTTCATTTACGTCTGCGCCTATCATGTTGAGTGCAGGACCCAACAGTATATATTAGCAATGAAAGAATGAATCGGGACTGCACTTTCATTATAGAACTGGAAACACTGTTGGCTCAGAGAGTAAAAAGACTTGCCAGAAGTCATGCAGGGTATCTGTGGTTGAGTGAAAAAGCAGAACACTGGATCCCTCGTACAAAGTTTGTCTTAGGAGATTCAAAGAAACTGAGAATGCCTTAGCAATGACTTCACAGTTTCATTTCTTAGGAACGACCTGTGAAAAAAGGAGCCATTATTTCTCCGACATTATCGATGGAGAAACAGGTTCGAGGAGGTTAGAGCTGGCTCAGGGTCATTCTGTGGGGATCCAGGATTTGAAAGTCAAGGTGGCTGCACCAAAAACAGATTGTTTTTTTTCAGTGGCACAGCGGGCAGGACAGTAGCTGACGAGGACGGTGCCGCCAGGCCGTGGAGCCCGGGCAGTGAGAGCCCTTTCTGTCTCGGTGTCAACAAGAATTTCCGGTTGAGCCCAGGTGGGGATGACATGGCCCAGAGGGGTGAGATGCCCGCTGCAGCTGCACTGCGGGCCAGACGTGCTCTGAATCCCCTGTCGCCTCCCTCCTGGGTGGCACCCACATCCTCGAGCACATCCACGCCCACTCACACGCACGCACCCAACCACATGCCCCCACACACATGGGGGGGGGGCGCACACACTTGGCTGGAGGACTTTGGAACCCAGACCTCATCTTCATCTCTGCAGTCACTTGGTGACCTCTGCAGTCAGCAGTTACTTTCATCCTTAAAAGGCAGTGCAATTCCTAGGGACATGTGGAGAATGCAGTGTGATGCGTCCCTTTGCTCCCCAATATCAGCTACAGTCATTGTGTGGCCACCTTGCCCTGTGCCCCATTCCTTTCTCTCCTCAGTAGGGTCCACTCCATCTTTTCCTCTTACGAAACCTGTTCCCTGCACATCCTCCCCAGAGAGACCTGAGTGCTCCAGTTCCTCCTTCCCAGCCAGTCCCAGGAGGTCCCTGACCAGCCAATGAACGGCTGTGCCTGGGGTAGGTGCCATCACTTTGGCCAATCAGTGTGACCGGGGCAGGTCATGTGACTTCAACAAAGGCTACCTGGGGAGGTGTGGGGTTGGTGGGGTGGGGATCCTCCCGGAAATGGGTGAGGACGGTCTGGCTCCCTGAAACGAGCCAGAAGCGGCCAGTGAGAAGCAGAGGCTCAAAGCCTGCTTTATCCTCCGGGCGCCTTGGGACAAGTCCCTGGAAGGACGCTCTGCGGTGTCATTTGCAAGGTGGCGTCATAACAAGGGCAGTGCTCCTTCCCAGCACCACTGTGTACAGCCGGCTGCACAATTCAAGCCAGGCTGTCGGCACAGGCTTGGCACCAAGTGGATTTTTAGGGCATGTGGATTCCCTTTGTCTCCTAAGTTCAGATGCTGGGGGTGGGTGGCTGGGGCGGTGGACTCTCAGTCCTTTATTGAAGACGACTTGCCCGCCGCTGACAGCAGTTTCAACCGAGAGGGTTCATCTAATTTAAGTCCCAGTCTGCCACCGATTTATTTTGGTCCGTGAACTGTTGCTCGGCACCTGTTGGCACCTTGGAAGGCAGAGCCCTTCTAATTTTAAGCACCCGCAGGGGCAGGTCTAATTTTGGATGCCTCCTGTGCCAGGGGCTCCCAAGGGGATGCAGGCCGTGTCACTTGGAGCGCCTGGGGCAAGGCGGGTGGAGATCAGGGAGGGGACGGCTGATCCCATCCCATCGCACGGCTCACACCCCCTATGAAGTGCTATTACTTCAGAAGTTTCATTGCAGCAGGTTTTGTACCAAGCCAGATGTGCCATCAGAGGTGCTTTTCCCCTGAAGTTCCGATTCGCCAGCATCTCCTGAGTGTTTACTCCATGCTAGGCCCCCGGGGAGGCTGGAATGAAAATGACCCAGCCCTGCCTATAGAGAACTCACGGTTGAGTGCTCACAGGCAAGTCAGGAACGGTTATGGTGCAGCGTGATCAGAGGCCCGGGCAGTGCCTGGCACCCAGCTGCCTTTGAAGAAACATCTGGCAAATGAATGAAAGCAAGGCTCGTGGTAGACGAGAAAACGTTGCTGTAGGAAGGCACGTTCTTGTTCTCCTGGGGGCATTTGGAGAAGGTTTCCCCGAGGAAGTTGTACTCTGAGCTGGGTCTTGGACTAGAGAAAGCGTTTCTCTGTGTGGGGAAGGGAGAAGGCTGTGACTTGTACTGTGGGGACCCCACCTGCATCCCTAAGTATTTCTGGGCACACCAGCCCCATCCGATGGCCAGCACCGAGAGCTCTTTTTCTGTGGCTTTGCCTGGCCACCCAAGTTTGCTCTGCCCTCTGCAGGGACAGGCACACAAGGGCTGGCAATGAACACCCCTGGGAGGCCCTCAACCACCAACAGATAGGAGCTGGTGAATCAATACCCCAGCTACGTCCCTCCTTAGGCGGGGTACCTCTGACCTGTGTCTGTAGAATCCCCAACGCCCCCTAGCGGGATGGAGGCCCTGGTAATACCTGCCTGTGGCAACATATCCTTTCCAGCTGCCTTCTCCTCCACTCATTCCTGGGCTCCTGAACCAGGGCCTCCTCGCACGGACAAAGTCAACTACTCCCCTCGGGGCCTGTTACTGGGAGAATCCAAAGGCAATGGAAGAGTTAGTTAAAACTTCCCTTGAAACAAGAGCAGAGAGACGTGTGGACGGCAGCGAACAAGCCGCATTCCTGAAATGCAACGAGGGACCGTGATCAGGGTTGGAATCCGTCATTGGAGGTCACCCCCGTCCTGGTCTGGTTCAGATCCAGCCAGTGGGGGAGCATCAGCGTTTTCGTGCTGAAAACAGCAGGGCTCAGAGGGGTGAAGCCATATGCTCAGAAACGCAGAGCCGGTGGGCTGTGGAGTGTAGACGGGAGGCCAGGAGCCTGGGATCCCCGCCTGCTGTATGGCCACCCCATCCTGCTGGCGGTCTTTCAGGGCCCGCGACTTGGTTTCTCTATATGTCACTTTAGGGTGCCGTGGAGTGAGCTGCACCCACCGGGGGCTGTTAACTCCCTCTGTCCCTCAGTCACAAACGACCTCATTCCATTGGGGTAGCTGTCAGCCCCACCGTCCCCTGGGAGGAGGGGGAGGCCAATGAGGGGAGTGTTGGGGGGCCCGTGTCAGCACGGTCTCCTGTGGAAATAGTTCAGTCCTGCTGGGTGTGGGCCTGGGTGCTCGCAAAGCCCTCCCCGATCCGCTCTGTCAATCTTGTCTCCACCGGAAGTTAGACCTGGAGGAGAATGTTCTTGGGCCCATCACCCGGCAAAGAGTAAATTCAGCCTTTTGCCGCCCCCTCCCTCCTCTACGCCCCTCCTCCCCCGCACTCCTCCTCCAGCCGCAGCTGTTCCAGCGCCAGGAGCACCTTCCTCCTCCCTGGAGAAGATCTGTCCTTTGCCACCTTCAGCCCTCTGGTAGAAAGAGCCCCGGAGGTCAGGGAACCAGAAGGATCCGGGTTCAAGTCCTGACACCGATGCTGATTCGTGAAGATAAGCCTGCAAAACCGCCGTGTACGTGGAGAGAGACAAGGCCAGAGGGCTAGGGTTCCAGACACTGTTTCCTGAAAGACTGATCGCCTTCCTGCAGCAGGTGGTTTCCGGGAACCCTGGGGAGGCCCCCTCTGTGCACATGGGAAGGAGCAGCCCCGGTGTGGCGAGATCCAGGGAAGGGCTCACCTTCCTCCAGCATCTTCTGGGAACCATGGGTTTTCCTCATTCAACCCGGACCACAGGTCAGAATCCTTACCTGTGGACACCAACCATCAACCCAGGGTTGCACACACACACACCCCGGGGAGTGTGGAAGCCTGGGTCCAGGGTCCCTACTGTCTCTGCTTTCAGGGTCTTGTGGAGCAAGCCAAGGCCCCTTCTCTAGAGGCTCGATGGCTCTGAGGCCAAAAGAGAGGTTGGACATAAACTAGTCAGTGGTTCTCCAACGTGGGTGTGTATCGGGGACGCTCTGGAGGCCTTATTAAAACACAGACGCTGGACAAACTCCCAGCAAGGACCTGACGCTTCTTTAGGTCAGGGGTGAAGCCCGAGAATGTGCATTTAGAGGCTGATGCTGCTGATCCAGGCACCATGGCTTTGTGAACCCGCCAGAAGAACTCACATCCCCGTGAGCAGGGATACGGAATGGTTTCTTCCTGTCCTGCTGCTCCCTCTCCCTGCCCCCAAGCTTCATGAGACTCCGAGGTTCTTTGTAGGGACTGACAAGCCTGGGACGGGGCCCAGAGCCTTGCCCCCGCTGGCTTGGGGAGAAGTCAGATGCAGCACAGGTGAGAGGACATAAAATTTCTGGGATCGATATTCTCATGAGGAACTGGAGAGCAAGGCTGAGGGTGGGGAGTGGGGGTCGAGGTGACAGCTCCCCGGAAGCCTCTGCTGCCACCAGCCAGGTTGCAGGATACACACCGCCCCTGCCAGGCGGCTCTGATCTATCGGCTCTCCCCGGGGAGCCTCCCGACTTGCAGTTGGTAAACGAAGCCTTTATTCCCCGGGCCCGGTAGGGGAAAATTTCAGGCCTTTATAATTAAGTGTCCCGGTGAAGGGCAGCTGCCGAATTCTAGCTCGGGGTGCCCGTCAGATGGTGATGGATGGTAACCACACATCATCTCAGCAGCGGCGGGGCCGTGAGCAGTGGGGGTCGTCTGTCACGGGCCGTCTGATCATCTGTACACGGGCACAGGAAGCTGAGGCTCTGACTGGTGTGTGGGTAAAGGGGGGGCTTAAGCTGACTGGTGGCTCCCCTGACCTTTCATGGTGCGGTGAAGGAAGCTGTGGTCCAGAGCAGGCTGGACGAGCCCCCGTGACACCGTCTTCCCCTCTTCCTCATTGCTCTGGGAGCAATTCGGAAGCCAAACTTAACTCAACCCTTTTCCTTTGTATCCAATCCATCAGCACCAATCCTTTTTTTTTTTTTTTTTTTTTT
>PVHT021183555.1:6877630-6910254 GCA_004024745.2 Catagonus wagneri
ATCGAACCTGCATCCTCATGGATACTAGTCAGATTCGTTTCCACTGCACCACAACAGGAACTCCCCATTCCTATTGCTTCTGCCCTTAAATGGCTCTGAACTTCACCTGCTTTTCTCCATCTCATGGTCGCCACCCTCATCCAAGCCACCATTTCTCTCCCTCTTTTGCCTTGTTCTCCCACCGTTGGTGGGATGTCATTCTCCACCCCTGAAAGTGGCCATGTAACTGAACTTCAGTCAAGAGAATGAAACAGAAGTCATAGCATGTCAGCTCCAAGCCTGAGCCCCATGAAGCCTTGCAGCTCCCACTCACTCTCTTGCACTTCTGAAATCACTCGGAGAAGGACATGGTCAGCCTAGCCTTCCAGGTCTAAGGGAGGTGGAGGAGGGACACGTGGAGAAGGCTTTTCCAGACAAAGTGCCTCCGCCAAGCCCAGTGTAGACCAGAGCACCGCTCCCCCCATCAGCCTCCAGCTGACCCCCAGAGTAAGGTATAATAATAGATGGTAGTTCTTACATATCACCAAGTGTAGGGGTTGTTTGTTATGTAGCAATAGCTGGCTGATACATATAAGTACATAGCCATTGCATGATTTGAGCCCTTCTGACCTCTCCAATATCATGTCTTTTTCCTGTACGATTATTGTTCTTCTCTGCCTCAGGGCCTTTGCCCATGTGGTGCCCTGCACTTGGAAAGCTTTACTGTGGTTATCTTCCCACACTTTAGGTCTTAGTATAAATGCCACCTCCTTAGAGAGACTCCCTTTGACCACCCTGTCAACAGTAGTTTTCCCAGCTTATTACATTCTCTACTTCAATCTCTTATTCATATCCTTTGTGAGACTTAAAACTTTTTTTGGAATTATTTTATTTTTTCATCTCACTGTCTCTCCAGCACTCCCCTTGTTTTTTCTATCTCTTTCTCTGTACTGCAGGCCTTATGACGGCAGTGGCCAAGTCTTGGGATCTCTCTTATTTGCAGCTATGTCCCTGGCACAGAGCTCACTGCCTGGATACGGTAGGGACCTGGTCCGTACTGTTAGCTAAATGTTGACCGGATGTCTCACGGTGTTACAGAAGCACTGGCCTAGTACCAGATCTTAATGGTTTTACCATCAGGCCTCACTTTTGTCTGACAAAGGTTTTATATGTGCATTAATGCTGTGTAACTGGAAAGGTAGAGTTGCTTATAGGAGCAAGGCTGGACAAAGGGGCCATTAGGTGTGGCTCTACATGGCAGGGCAAGGACACCTGCCTACCATGTCACCATTATGTCCCGGAAGCTCACACCATGCCTGGCCCAGAACAGTCTCCATAACTATTGTTGCCTCAGCAGATGAAAGAAGTTTCCTAATTCAGGGCTCAGATGGACCCCGGGGGCCCATGAACCTTTGAAATGGGGAGTACATTGGAAAAGTCACAGCTCAATGTGGGGCTGTGAGCGTCTCAGGACTGGCTCTGTGGAACACTAATGCTCTCCAGGGCTTCACAAAGTTAATCAAGTTCTGTCTCCTGCAGACCTTTTTGGGGCCTTTAATATGTTAATGAGCATTGGGACCCCCAGAGGGGATTAAGAAAGACTTGTTGCTCCACAATATCAAATAGGGAACCCTTTAATCAGGGATCATTTTGCAGAGTCCTAGTCTATAGGACACACTAGCCTGGAATAGGGTCATGAACCACAGCCTTTCTGGCCATATCCACTCTTGAGATATCTTCCATTTGGCCTATGTAGGGTTTGGAAGGTCAGCCATTCTTACTGTTTTAAAAAAGAATTGAAATTTCCAGTTTCTCTCAAAGAACTAAGAAGTGGGCATTCTGGGTCCACCTCCCTGCGTGGAAAATAGCCTTCTACAGGCAGGGCCTCTACAGTTGGCCACAGTCCTCACTGCTCCTTACTGTCTTGCATTCTGTTCTCTTTATGCATTTCCCTTCTGCGTCTGGCCCTAAGCCTTCTGAGCAGGCTCCCAGTGGCCCAGAATGTCATGTGCAGCCCAGGAAGCTGGCTTTTGCTCTGGAGGAGAGTAGGAATGTCTGAATCTCCTAACTGCTCGGTGCATTTCTTAGGGAAAGGACAGAACTCAACGGATGGCCTCTGAGCCTGTCTGGGGATAGAGGATGGCCCCAGTGACAGGCCCTGGGCAGGACAAAGAAAACGAGATAAAAGGGACAGCTCAGATTTCTTTTCAGAGGTCTTTGGAACCTGTGTGTGGGGGGCGTAGGGGGTTGAGGGGGAGGCAGATGGGAGGGGAAGGGGTCTGAGACCAGCTCGCATCACCCTAGCAGCTAATTGTTTTGTCCCCTTCTTGCCTGAGAGTCAGAGCTGGGGTGCTAGCAGGGCAGCTGGGGGGAGTCTTGGGAAGGTCAGAGGCTGTTCCTGCCGAAGTGGGGCCTGGGCTGGTGTAACCCTGGGCACAAGAGTTTGGGTCAAATTCCAGGCTCTGCAATGCCAGAAATTCTAACTGGAACAGGATTCTCACTATTATGATTTCTTTAATAGCATGAGCAGGGCTATAGTTCTAGAGAAATGGACCACATCCTAGGCCTTATGTTCGGCCTTTGCATCCACAAGACCAGTGGTTCTCAGAGTGTGGGTCCTAGACCAGCAGCATCAGCATCACCTGGGAGCTCATTGGAACTGCAAACTCTGAACGACGTTCTGGGGCGGGGTCCAGCCCCACAGGTGGTTCTGGTCCCGAGGGGGCAGATGCTGCAGTGGCCTTGACCTTACAGATGAGAAAAATGGGGCACAGAGAGGCAAAACTGCTTGCCATGAGGACCTGAACCCCAGCTGGTCTCAGCCCAGCACCTTAGTTTGGGGCCCATTCATTATGGAAACGTGTCTATTGGCAAAGCGCCTTCTGATTTCTCATCCCAGGCTGATCGGGGAGGATGGTAGGGGGTGAGGGAACAGTCCCAACTCAGAGATGAGCAACCCAGGGCAGGAGAGGCAGCCGCCACGACTTTGCGGGGCAGGATGGTCTCCCAAGCCCCCCCTGGTGCCTGGGATGGAGACCCAGAATGTCACAGGAGCGAGACCTGCAAGTTCGTGAGGGCCTACTAGGAGTCGAGAACATTTCACCTCATCTGCAACCCGTGGATCACGCCCATTTTCCAGATAGGGAAACTGAGGCAAGGCAGGCTGACTTTCCTGAGGTCAGCAGGCCTGACCCGAGTCTGCCGCTCAGGCCGTGCTGCCCTGCAGGAAAGCTCCCACACCTCCTCCCACTCAAATGCAGGTGGCCCAGGGAAGGCCTTGTCGGCCAAGCCTTGGCAAAGGTCCCCTTCACCCGGGGGGACCTTCCTCTTCTTTGATGGGTCAGCTCCTCTCTGTCCCTCAGCAGCCAGGTCAGATGTTGCTTTGGCTCTGCAAGTGTCTCTTTGGCTCTGACGTTTCCCCAAAGCTGGACCAGCCCGGCCTCCTGCTCCCCCGGGAGCCTCAGTGAAGCCTTCTTCCCAGGGGCTCAGGTGAGGGAGGTGCCGTTTTCCCTGCTCCGAACTCACCCTGCACCACAGCGCGTTTCCTCCAGGAGCTCTGGGGGGGCACCGCCGGGTCGGCCCTGCCCCACCACTTCCCCCCTCAGGTGTCCCCCAGCCCCCACGCCCACAGGCCCCAAGGGCCCAGGGCTGCGTGTGAGCCGGGCTTGGGGCGGCTCCGTGAATGGCCGCCCTGTCTGGGCCGCCTCATCCTGGGCCATGCAGTCATGTCCTGTGTGGGGCTTAGGTAATGGGGCGGCGGATGGCAGAGACGGGACCCCAGCAAGGAGGCCTGCCTGGCCCGGCTGCGGGATGAGCTGACTTTTCCAGGCCCTGCTGAGCGTCAGTTCCTCCCACCGTCTGGCCCAGCTGCCAATGCAAACACGGGGGCTCTTCTCCTGGGGGCGCTGGCTGTCATAACTGGGTCCCAAAGCAGGCGCGGGGGCTCCCTCGACCAGGCCTTCTGGCGTCTAATGCTTGGTGCCCCGCCCTGGCCTTGGGGCTGGGACGCCACCGAGGAGCAGTTGAGGCCAGTGACTCAGTTCCCCCAAGAGCTCCAGGATGCGTCTGGGACCCAGTGAGGTCCCAGAGCAAGGACGGGGCTCTGTGCTTCTCAGGGTGTTACTTATCCCACCTCGTCACCTGGCAGATTGGGACACTGAGGCGCATAAAAAGAAGGGGGGCTTCTATGGGATTCTGTGAGCCCCGCTTTCTGCCTGCCTTCGGGCCTGTGCTTGAGGCATGGAACCTGGAACTCTGGACACACAAAGCTGTTAGAGGCCATCCAAGATCATTCTGCCAGTGGGGAAACTGAGGCCTGAAGAGGAAAAGGGACTTACCTGAGGTCCCACCACTGACTGGCTGCAAGGATGACCACAGTGATGGCTCCCGCTCTAAGCTTTCTGTTTATTGACTCAATTTTTACAATATCCCCAGGGGTTAGGAACTTATTAGTATCTCCGTTTGATAGATGAGTCAACTGAGGCACAGAGAGGTTGAGCCACTTGCTGAATGGTCACACAGCTGATCTGCAACGGATCCAGGATTTGCTCCTCCTAGTCAGGGCTTCCGCCAGCTGCCGCTACCTCCTGCCCAGCACCACTCCCAGCTGAGTCCTGGTCCTTTCTGACCTCAGGATCTTCATCTGCTGAGTGGGGATAAGAGTGCCTGTCCTCTCGGCCTTGGGAGGCGCCTTGGAAGAAACTGGGAGCTCTTCCGAAGAAAGGGAAAGCACGTTGCAAACTACGAAGTGCGATGGACCAGGATCTGGTGGGTTTTGTCCCTCATTTGCAGGTGCAGGTGAGGCCGTTTTTCAGGGTGTTACCTCCCCACTTCCTGGGGTGCTCTGTCAGCATCACAATCTGCTTGGGGGCCCTTTCCACGGTACTAATTCTGAGAGCCACCCAGGAGCAGGGCCCACTTTACAACCATTGGATCCTCCCAGCAGCCCCATGTGTGCAACTGTGACGGGCCCCGCTGCCGGAGGCCCGGAAGTGACTGCAGAGGAAACTGGCGAGGAAGGAGCGGCCCAATCCATTGCATCAGGGAAACGCCAACTCCTGGCGGGAGGAGCTTCCGGGCAGGATCATGGACCACACAGGAGGAAACTGGGGCCATTACAGGGGTCCAGGAGCAGGTGGGCTGGCTTGATTGGGGGCACAGGTGTGCTGTGGGAGAGGGGCAGCGAGGTCAGGGACACTGAAGCGCAGCTTGTGGTATAGCCGTCCCCTAAAAGCACTGCGGCTTCCCATGGCTAGTGAGCCAGGCCAGGCCCCAGGTCTTGTCAGCGAATAATACATGTGTTGTGACACAAGGAAGGAGCCCCAGGCTGGCGCCGACCTCACAGGGTCTCTCCAGCATTTCCAGCCTTGACTGTGGCCTGGAGGAAAAAAGGGTGCATTTGCTCTGTGGGGTCTTGAGTCCCGGGAGGAGCCGCTGTCCTGTTTTCCTCCCAAACACACAAGCTGGTTCCTGACTCTTTGTCACTTGAGGTGAGTTTAAAACATCGAACTGTTGGAGGAAATCCTGGGTCGCCCGGCTCTACGTTAGGCAGGAAGCCAAAAGTCCTTGCTTCCTCCCACACAGATGCCTCCCAAACAGAGGGCAGCCGAGTACTATTGCTTTTTCCAACTCAACGCTGTTTTGGGGAGGAGCTGGCACTGCCACAGACCCCCGGGACTGGCCGATGGGGAAACAGTTTCATCAAGGCGAAGGTGGCCTTCATCGCAGGGTGTTTGAGACCTGGGTCTGGAAGGCAAGGCATCAGTAACCTGCCTGGTGGGATAAAAGACCGTGAAATTGCCCGAGCAGGTAGACAGCCCACACAGAGGAGGCGTCTCTTGCATCCTTAGGGGCCAGGCTGTGTTCCCCCCTGCATACCCAGGAGTGGCCTGTAAGGACTTGTCACCTCTGGGAGACGAGGAGCTGAGCCTCCGCTGGCTGCCCCAGCCCGCGTGACCCCACCGTTTGTACCCTCGTGACTTTACCTTGCACCAAGTGTCCATCGTCTGTGACACTGCCGGGAACACCGGCTGAAGCCAGAACACACAGGCTGGGATTCTTATCCTTTGTGGGGAGAAAGGTCGCTTTTCTTTCCCCATTACTTAATTTTTAGGCACCTTCCCTTTTTTCTACAGGGGAAGGATGCTCCTGGATCAAGACATTCAGCCTTTCAAAGGCTGGACCAAGGCATTCGGTCAAAGCGCCACCTCGAGAAGGTAAGCTGAGAACACTGTGGGCTGGGTATTAGCTGACACCAGGAGTTGATTCACTGGCATGCTGCGTGTGTACCCCCGGCCTCTGGAAAGAGCGTTCTGATAAATGCTCTCCGAGTAGCTTTCCATTAGCACCACCTCATGGCTCCAGGTTGACCCTTCCCTCTGGGTCTGGGTCCCTCCCGGGCCTCATCTGGCACCTCCCTTGGTCCCTCGGTCCCATCAGCTTGCCTGTGGACCCTCACCCATCTTCACCTTTACCGTTTCAGAGCACCTAGTATATGCCAGGCACCACACACATGTTCTCATCCTTTGTCACCGTCTTGGTGGGTCCAAACCCAAGGAGCAGATCCCGCTCGATGCCCAGGACACTGAGGCTCAGAGAGGCAGAGACAGCTGTCCAAGGTCACCCAGCCCTTGACGGCCAAGCCTGGACTCATACCAAGACCTTCCAGTCCACGCCTGCTCCCCTCCTCCGTCAAATCCCCAGCTTTCTCCCCTGGTTCACCACTTGCCCTCCCAGTTTCAAACTGGGGGGCAAAACTCAACTAACCACACCAGCCCCAAAGAAAAAAAAAAAAAACTCCCTTGGCTAAACCTCCCTGCTCTGCTCCTTCCAAAAGACCCTGGGATACTTTTTGGCATAGCCGCAGGAGGTGGGGGCCCAGTGAGGGAGGAGGGGTCCCCCCTCAGCTCTTTGTGGCCAGCTCGACTTAGGGGGGGCAGTGTTTCGGAGGCCGCTGCTTTGGCGGCCCCCTGCGCCCTCCCCTCACCCTCGTCGCGGCCCCCCTTCCCCTTCTCAGGTCTCCTGGCAGGGCCGAGGGGGGCCCGGGCCCTTGTCAATGCATCTTAGCAATCGGAATGTGCCCTCTGACCCTGCCTTTGACTCCCCGTGAGTTTCAGAGAAGGTCCTTTTTTCCAAACCGCTGCCCCTCGGCCTTCGGGAAACAAATGGAGCTTGATTCAGTCTGTGTGTGGCTTGAAAAGCCACTGTTTGGGGGGTTACGTTAAAAAAAAAAAGTCTTCGGAACCCCTGCGATGTTTGAAGGACTTTTCTTTCCGGCTGGGAGGATCCAGCTGGTGCGAGGAATGTGTGTCTGTGAGCGGGACCCGGACCTGCCCATCCGGGGGTTGGAGAGCCTCCCACCCCACTGAGCTGCACACCCGATAGCCCCAGATTGGGTTTCTCAGCGACTTCTTGTGGTAGCCCACGTCGGGGCTCTCTTGGGGACTGGAGGGCCCTGGTGACTTAGAAGGTCAGGGGCTACATTTTCTAGAATGTGCCAAAGCCTTGGAAGGAGCCTCGGAACTGCAGAGGAAGGCATGGAATGGAAGCATTCATTGCCTGACAACTAGCTGGACTGGAAAGTCAGAGCGGCGGTCCCTGGGCTTGTCCCCTCGGCTAGGAGAGGCGTTTCTTCAGCAGGAAAGGAGGCTCGCTGAGCCGCCTTAGCCTTCCCACAATGCACACCTGGCCCGGGCCCCACCTCGCAGCACCGTTTCTCTCTTGGGGGCTCCACTGGCTAAACGGGTAAGGGGCCGAGTCGTGAGGCCTCGGACTCTGCTCAGTCACCGAGTGACCTCAGCGAAGGGACCCCATCCTTCGGCCGTTATTCTCCTAATTTCCATAACAGGAAGCCAGGATCCAACCATCCTTAACTCCAGATCAGGGCTCAGCAAACTTTGATCTGTAAGGGGCCAGCCAGTCAACATGTTAGGTTTTGTAGGCTCTGTACTATTCAACTGTGCCACTGGAGCGTGAAAGGAGTCACAGACAATATGTCACCAGGGTGTTGTGTTTATTGAAACTTTATTTTCCAAAGCAGGTGGCACGCTGGATGTGGCCCATGGTGGGCTGTGGTTTGCCAATGCCTGGTGTAGATTCTTGGGAAAAGGTCCTTGGGATAACCATACTATGAGTCCAGGATGACAGCTTGTTTGTCCCAAAGATGGCAGGCAGCCAAGGTGGAGAGTTGAAAGTTGGGCTTTGGGGTCAGGCAGGCCTGGGTTCTAGTTCTATCTCATGACTGCTGTGTGACCTTGGGCCAGTCACATCCCCTCTCTGAGCCCCAGACCCCTCCTTTGCAAAATGCACACAGTAACAGTACTTACTCTACGGGCTGCTGGGATGACAACTTAGCAATGCCTAGTGCGGGGCAAGCCCTCGGCAAACACCAGGTCGTTATTTCTATCTGCAGTAAAAGAGCAGCCCTCCCCATCCAGCCCCATGGGCCCGCGGTGAGAAAAAAGTGTAAGATAAAATGCTTCCTATTTCTTAACCAAGATTCGCATCCCAACTCTGCGACTAAATTGCTGGATGATCTGGGACAAAACACTTCACCTCTCTGAGCTTCAGACTCTCATTTCTAGAACGGGGCCAGTCATTCCTAACTCAGCACCATTGCACGTGGAAGGAGCTAACAGAAGGAGCTCCCTGTTTCCACATGCAGCCCTCTTTGTTAGGTTGGAGTCCCAGGCGGCCAGCTGGCAACTCAGTGTCTGCAGAGTCCAAGCAGAATTGATTCTCACCCCTGCCCTTAGTCTGCTTCTCTCTCAATCTTCCTCATCTCAATTGATGGCACTGCCGTCTTCCCAGCGGCTCAGCCAAGCCCCCGGGAGTTGTCTGGGTCCCCCGGCCATCCACCCACAGCCCATCTCACTTGTCACTGGCAAATATGGTCCCCACGAATTCCTCTCCACCTGCCCAGGGACCTTCCAGCTCAACCCAGCTCCCACCCGAGGAGGCTCTCCAAGGAACGCATAGCTGAGCTGAGAGGCGATCAGGCAGGAATTGGTGACAGTGGGGAAAGGAGAGTCCCAGGCTGAGGAAAGAGCATGTGCAAAGGCCCTGTGGCAGGAGCAGATGGCCCACGGGGGCCAGGTCAGGGCGGAAGAGGCCTCTGGGGCTGAAACAGGAGGGTCTCATGATCTCCCCTAGGCTCTGACATGCCTGATGCAGGGGGTCCCTAGTGGGTTGGAGACCTCCCCCAGAGATCTGCCCGCCTCCTAACCTACGGACCCTGGGGATGTGTCCTTATTTGGAAAAGAAGTCTTTGCAGATGGAATTCAACTAAGGATCTTGAGAGGAGTTCATCCTGGATTATTACCTGGGTGGGCCCTAAATCCAATGACAGATGTCCTTATAAAGGAGACGGAGGGGAAAGACAGAAAAGAGGAGGCCACGTGAAGACAGAGGCAGAGATGGGAGGGGTGTGGCCTGAACCCAGGATCGCTGGAGCTACTGGAAGCTGGGAAGGCCAGGAAGGGTCCTCCCCTAGAGCCTCTGGGGGACGGATGTCTGCCCTGCCAGGCCCTTGACTTCAGACTTTTGGCCTCCAGAGCTGCAAGAGAACAGACATTTGTTACTGTAAGCCACTTGCATCGTCACAGCAGCCACAAGGCACTAATACAGGCCCCGCCCGGCAGGCGAGGATGACGCGGGCCACACTGAGGCCTGTGGATGGATCGGGCCGTCCTGAGAGCCAAAAAGCTCCTCATCCGGAGAAGATGTGGAAATCAAGCAGGAATCTCCTCCTGAACTTTCTCAATAAAAACTGCAGCCAAAGAGCAATGTGCTCATTCCAGGCCCCCAGCCCACGGTGGCAGGCTGGTGACTAGGACCCAGGGTTTCCGGGCCCGTGCTCCCTCCTCTGGTGGCTCCCCCAGGCTGACAGCCTGGCAGCCGCAGCACCACATGGCTACCGGCTCATCTATTTATTGGGACACCTCCTTGTCCTGGCCGTGGACATCCATCGGGGTGGCCTCCTTCGTGGGTGAGCCTGCGGTCGGCCGGGCCGCTCAGTGCCAAAGCTGCCCCTGGCCAGCCACCAGGACCCCAGGCGGGGTCGTCGGCCCTTCCGTCGTCCTTCAGGTCAGCCAGGACCCCTCTCAGAGAGTAAACGGGCCGGAGGGGCTGACGTTGGACCCCAAGTTCAAGTTTCAGCCTGGCCAGCCTGACCTTGGAGGGCTGCGCTTGAGGACAGGGAGTCATAGCTGTCGGGGGTCAGGTCTCAAAATTTAGAAGCTGTCATCATTACCGCACTGTGGTCACTGCTATGATCATTCTTGCTTCTGCGCTTACCCCTCAAGCTGCCATCACATGACTCACCGATTTTTGTTGCGCCGAATTTTTGCCTGCCCCGCCCTGTCAATCTACAGAAGCGTAGTGAGAATCGGGCTATCAGGACACTTGGGTGTTAACTGCAGCTTCGTTCTCAATTTGCTGTGTGGCCCTGGGCCCATCAATGACTCTTTCTGAACTTTCTCTAGAGACTTTTTATTTGGAAACGAGAGACCGTGAAAATAACACAGAGTTCTGTGGAGGCCTCGCCCAGCTCCCCCTCCCCGCCCCCAGCCGCGGGGACATCTTCCAGAGAGCATCTCAAAATCGGGAAACTGACCTGGATAGAAGCTGTTGACTCGACCCCAGGACCTTACTGAGTTTTCCTCTGATGGCACGTGGAGGCGCGTGTGTGTTCTGTGCAGCTTGCCGTCCGGAAGGATCCCCACGCCCACCCCCAGCCCCCCAAACACACATCAAGATGCCGTGCTGCTCCGTCGCCGAGGAGGAGATCCTTGGGGCCACCCGTTTAGAGCCGGGCCCATCCTCACCTGGTCCCCTTCCCTAGAGCTGCTCTCCGGCTCTGCGGTTTCATCATTTCAAGAGTGCGATGTGCGCTGCCCTCTCTGAACTCTCGATTTCCCTTTGAGAAAGTGTTAGAAAGTGCTCTCAAATGATCCTCTGTGACGCTGCAGGATGCCATCAGCTGTGCTCTAAGCTGACAGAAGGGGAAACTGAGGTCCAGCTGGGGAAACCCTAGTGGCCTCAAGCCACACAACCAAAGGCCCACGAGCTCAGCTTGCTCTCTCTCCAGCCCCAAGGATTCTGTCAGTCCAGAGAAAACCCAAACAGCCTGACCAGGTGAAAGACTTTCAAACGGCCCCATTGACCTGCCACCCGCTTTGTTCTTTGGGTGGCGTCTGGCTTCTGGTCACTCCCGGGCCTGGGCTGTGGGTCCCTCCCTGCTTGTGACAGTTTTTCCAGAGGCTCACTCCCTGGGGGGACCTTAGTACTACTGGTAGAAAAACTTGGACCCCGGTGCCAGTTTGGAGAGAGCTGGCAAGTAAGCCATCCAAGGGAGCTGGGGCCACCAGCCCTGCCACGGACAGGCCCCTCAGACTCGGGGTGCTGGACGAAGGAGCCACCATAAATGTCACGGTCGGAGAGATGACCCACACCCTCCCTGGAATTAAGAGCTTATTCATCGCTCTCTCCCGCCACCAGAACACACACTGGAGAGGGCTAAAGTAAATAGTGCCGCTTAGCCTGACCTCCTTGGGGCTCGTGGCCCTAGCCCGGCCCTGCCACTCAGAGGGGGAATTTGGCACCTCTGCCCACCCCCCGCCCCAGACCGCTTGGACCACCCCCAAAGGGTCCCCCTTAGAGAAATAATCAGATCATCTCCGCGGTCCAGCAGGGGTGGGGTGGCGAGGGGATGGGGGGGCAGGTGGTGATGGATGGGATTGCAGAGGAGGTGACAGCCCACTATTGATTGAGGGCAGGTTGAGGAATCTGGATCCTATTCCAAGAGCAGTGGGAAGCTCTGGAAAGGCTTTTTAAGTGTGGGGTGGGGGGCTGATGGGAAATGATTTATGTTTTTGAAAATATGGCTCTGACCGCCTTGTGGAGAATTGACTGCAGAGGGCGGGAGTGGAAGCCGGGAGGGAGGGCACGGCAGGCACTCAGGTGGGAGGTGATGGTGTCTCGGGCTAGGTGGCAGCTGGGAAGATGCAGGGAGGTGTCCAGACCCAGGATGAGGCGTCCGTGTGAGGGGATGTGGGGTCCGGCTCTTGCTAGAGGAAGATGAAGGATGAGGCCCCCTCCTGTGGTTGGTGGTGGACTCAAGCCACAGGGCCATGTGAGTGTGTAGTCTGAGCTGGCCAGGAAGCCACCAGGTGAGGCTTAGCAAGCCACCGGCTTTGCAGACGTGGAGCTCTGGAAAGCTCCAGTCTAAGACGGGGACTGAGCCCCTCAGTCTGAAGATGACATTTAGTTCCATGAGCAGATGAGTTTACCTAGACAGTGAGCAGAGAATGGGTGACTCTATTAGGCTGCGGGGTTCGGGTAAGGTGGGAAGCTGGCATCAGAGACCCACGACAAGGCACCTCAAGCCTGGGGAGAGTGAATCAAGAGAGCAAGAATTGTCCACGGTACTCAATGTTTCTGAGGGGTCAGAGGAATGAGGTCTGGAAAGACCCAATGCAATTCAGCAACATGGCAGAGGGCTGGTGGGACAGGAAGACCACGAAAGCAACGATAATAACAAAAGAGCCCAGAAACAGACTTCTGTACCTCTGGAAACTTCATACGTGATGGAGGAAGCGTTACCGGTCAGCAGAGAAGAGCCTGGACCATCTGCAAAAGAATGCTGGTGGATATTATCCAGCACTGAAAAGAAATGAGCTATCAAACCACGAAAAGACACGGAGGAAACTTAAATGCATCTGACTAAGTGAAAGAAGCCAATCTGAAAAAGCTACAGACTGTATGATTCCAACTAAATGACATTCTGGAAAAAGCAAAACTATGGAGACAGTAAGAAGATGAGCGGTTGCCAGGAACTGGGAGAGGGTGGGCTGAGCAGGCAGAGCACGGAGGATTTTCAGGGCAGTGGACGTACTCGTTGTGATATCACAATGATAGACATGTAGCGATGTACATTTGTCCAGATAAACAGAATGTACAACACCAAGAGTGAGCTAGAATGTAAACTCTGGACTTTGGTAGGTAACGTAAGCTCATCTGTTGTGGCAAAATTACCACTCTGGTCGGGGAGGTTGATAAACAGGGGAGGCTATGCCTGCGTGAGAGAGACCTCTGTACTGTCCTCTAAGCTTTGCTGTGAACCTAAACTGCTCTAAAAATACAATATCTTAAAAAAAATACTGGAAAATGATGATCATTATGTACAATATGGCAACAGTCTTTGAGGTGACCTTTGAGGTGGCTCCATGATCCAACTCCTGATTTTCAGGCTTTCGTGTAGTCCCGTCCTCTTGAGTGTGGGCAGGACTGGTGACCCCTTTTTAACCAACAGAATATGACAAAGAGGATGTGACATCCTTATTCTCTTGATCACCTTACGTTATATGAGACTCTGTCTTGCTGGCAGTCCCCCCCGCCCACCTTATCTCTCTCTCCCCTCTCCCCCATTGCTGGCTTTGAAGAAGCAAGACGCAGTGAATCCAACAGCTGCAAAGAAATGAATTCTGCCAATAATCCAAGGAGCTTGAAAGTGGATCCTTCCTCAATCTTCTGATAAGAACTCAGTCCCAGCCAACTCCCTGACTATAATATTGGGACACATCGTAAGCAGAGGCTCTTGCTAAGCTGTGCCCAGTCTGCTGACCCACAGAAACTGTGATACGACAAATGTGTGTTGTTTTAAACAGTTTTGTGCATAACCTTATTATGCAGTATATACAATTACTGTGAAAAATTTTACATTATATTCCAAACTACAGAGCACACATACACACAAATAAATTCACAATGCAATAAAGATCTAAATGCAAAAAGGAAAACAAAATGTAATGTTCCAGATGGAAATATAAAATGTCTTTATAACCCTGGCATAAGAGAAGGTTTCTTAATCGTAACACAAAACATAGAGATGGATGTATTCGACTACCTTAAAATTAAAAACTTCTTTTCAATCAAAGGCATCATAAGTAATTTAACAGAGAAGACAAAAAACAGAAAAAGATATTTGAGCATGTATAACTGAGAGAGGATTGAATCCATAGTAAGTATAGAGCTCTTGCAAATCAATAAGAATGATACCAATCATCCAGTAGAAAAACAGGCTGTGGGCCCAACAAGACAGTTCTCAGAAGAGAATACCTAAATGACTGACAGTCATGAGAGATGTTTAACACCACTAGTAATCAGGAGATAAATTTTAAAACTTGAGAATGCCAAGTGTCAATGAGTTTGTGGGGAAGGAAGTTCTCTCCTCTGCTGCTGGTGGGGGTGAGAGTTGGCGCCAGCAGATTGGAGAGTTATCTGGGAGCATCTAGCAAAGTTAGAGCTTTGCAACTTGACCGAACTATTGCTTCTGGGTGAATATCCTTTAGAAACTTAAGCCTGTTGCCCAAAGGAAAACAACCCAAGATGTTTATCACAGTGTTGTTAGTAACATGTTTTTCAAGATAAGAACTACATAGAAGTATGCTCACACAGTGGAATACCATACATTGGTGAAAATGAACGACTGCTATGCCAGCTTGGAAAAAAAAAAAGCAACTTGCAGAATGATGCATAGAGTAGGTTATCATGTATATAAAGTAATAAGGCGGGGGAAATGATCCTATGTATTGCTCGTGTATCCATATATAGTAAAAGCATAGAAACATGAAAGGGAAGGATAAATACTGAGACATGTATATTCAAGCCAGTGATTAACTCAGCAGAGGAAGAGGGGGGAACAGATCCATAACATCTAATTACTTTAAAAAGTCTGAAGCAGATATGACAAAATGTAGACGTTTGACAAAGCCGATGGGTGGTGAACATGCACCTGTTTATTACATGATTCTCTAGAGCCGAGTGGTTCCAGGGGGTGGCCTCTGGCCAAATACGGGGGTTGCGATTTAAATATACGTTCATTAATAGTAAATACAATTTAAAATTTTCTTTGAAATAAATCCCTTGGTCACACTAGCCACATTTGAAGGGCTCAATAGCCAGACGCAGCCAGTGGTTCCCGTATTGGACGGTGCAAATGCAGAACATTTTCATTATCATAGAAAGGCCTTTTGGATGGTGCTGTTCTAAAGGTTCCACATGCTTACAATATTTCATGATGATTTTTGAGAACCGAGGACTGGAAGATGAATAAAGGAGGTAGGAAGGGTGAAGAGTTCTTTGGAAGAGTTTGGCTTTGGAGGGAGATGGCAGAAAAGCTGGAGGGGGGGGTTCAGAGGGGCTGGAGGAGAAGGGGTTTGGGGCGGGGATCTTCATTCACTGTCGTGTGAGATGTCCTTGAAAGCTGATGGAAAGGGTGGCAGAGGCGGACGCTGAAGACGGGGGTTGGAGGCAGTGGGGGTGGTGGAGAGGGGACAGGGGACGATGGAAGGCTCGAGGCCACAGCAGGGAAGAGGAGGTGGGCACTGTCCCCAGTGGCCCCAGAGGCCCCTACCTGGTACCCCTCTCTGAGGACACCCCTATCCTGCACCCTTTCAGGCTCCAGCTGGTGCAGATAAATAACGCCTGCCACGCCTGTCACAGATATTTGAAAAACATATTAATCACCTTAACAAATATTAGCTCAGAACAGCAATAAACAGTCTCTAGAATCTCCTCTTTGCGGCTGTATTACAATGAAAAATATGCTAATATAGGTGCCTAATTGATTGTGTTTGAATAACTTCCTTTATGACAATAAGTATTGGAGGTGGCATCACTCAGCGACATCACTGGCGTCTCCCAAAGCATGGAACGCGTCCCTCTGTTCCTGCACAGTCACCCTCTGGAGGGAGAGTTCTTCAAATCAACAAAGTAGTAGGACTCGTGGCTGCCGATCTAGAGAGAACTTTGGAGCACACGAAGGGGCTGGCATGTCTCACACACACACACACACACACACACGCACACATACACACATGTGCGCACACATACGTCTCCTTTAATGTTTGTGGTCCGTCTACAAGGTCTCGGTCATGATCCCATTTCACAGAAGGGAAAACTGAGGCTACAAGGGGTGAAGAGACTCTGCCAGGGTTGCTGAGTGGTGTAGCCGCCAGAATTCTGCAGCCTTGTGAATCTGCAGCCCGGGTGCACCCTCTCCACTCCCAAGCCAGAAGAAACCCCTGCAGGCATCCCACTGCCACTGCTCAATGTCAATCCAACAACGCTCGGTTCAATAGGATGGACAGCTGGGCCGGATGATTCTCAAATGTCTCGGGTGCTTCGCCCATGGTGCTGAACGCAAGCAAGCAGCTCTGCTGGTAATGCGGGGCCCTCACTCCCCTCACACACACCTCTTGCAACCAACACTAGTTTTCTGCTCCTTTAATTCCTTCCTGTGGTTAAATGTAATCAGGGCACTTGCACATGCACAGGACGAGGAGATTCCTGAGAAGAAGGGAACTAGTAAGCGCTTCTCCCAGGCAGAACCTGTAACCTCCTCTCCTCCCCTTTCCACCTGCACATCTGTCAGCCACTCGCAGCTGCTGGTATAACCCCAAGACGTGTTCAGCGTCACTTTCTCCTCTCCATCCTGGTGGCCTCTCCTGAATCCAGACTGCAGCATCTCCTAGCATCTCCCAGGCTCTAGCTGCAGCACTCGACCCCTCGGCCACCCAGCCCCAATTGGGGGCCCTGGAGGCAGGCGACTTGGGATCCCCTTGCAGCTCCAGCCCCAGAACAGGACAGCATCTTGGTCCCTTCCCTACGGAATGAGTGACGATGCCTGGATTATGGATTGGCAAACATCTTCTGCAAAGTGTCAGGTAGTGAATATTTTCAGCCTTGTGGGCCACAGGGCTGCTGAGGCAATGCCTTAACTCTGCTGTTGTAATCAGAAAGTGATCAGAGACTGCCTTCCAATCGAACTTTATTTTCGGATGCTGTTGGAGTTTGAATTTCATCAAATGTTTATGTGCCACGAATACTTGCTAGCTTTTTACAACCATTTAAAAATGGTTCATGGTGGTTATCATTTTAAGCTTGTGGACCATACAAAAAAGGGCTGTGAACTGGGTTTGGTGAGTGTTCTTACTGATCATTTTTTTTTTAAAGGGAATTTTTGGAGTTCTCTTGTGGTGAGGTGGCTTGGATCACTGTTGCGGCACAGGTTGGATCCCTGGCCTGGGATCATTCACATGCCTTGGGCGAGGCCAAAAGAAAGGAGAGGGGCATTTTCATTTTTAAAGTTTTTGGTTTACGCTCAGGGTGACAATGGCATGGCTAGCCAGTGTAGACGAGGAAGGTTGGATAGGCGAGGGGGATATTTTTTTCTTTTAAGGGCTGCACACGCAGCATATGGAGGTTCCTGGGCTAGGGGCTGAATTGGAGCTACAGCTGCCAGCCTGTGCCACAGCCACAGCAACATCGGATCCGAGCGGCACACAGGAGCCTCAACCCACTGAGTGAGGCCAGTGATACTAGTCAGATTCGTTTCCACTGCGCCACGACGGGAACTCCAAGGGAGGAGGATTTTAATGAGCAAATAGAGCTGATCAAGGATCAGGGTGATATTGGGAAGGGTGTGTCTATCAGGCTTCAGGAGCTGGGAATGTTCTGGGTCTGGATCTGGGTGTTGGTTACAAGGGGTGTTTACTGTGAAAATCCACTGAACCAGACTGATGATGGGTGTGGTCTTTTATACATAAAAAGTAAAGGAAAATGGCTGATGCTGTCCTGTGCTGGCGAGAAGCTGGGTACAGAGGTACCACCACGTCGTGCTGGGGAGAGCAAGACGGGGCCACCTCCACGGGGGAGCAAAACAAAGGACGCTCACATACGCAGAGGACGCTCTCACACCTGTGTGCAAAGACCCATGTGCAAAGACAACCAATCCAAGTCAACTGGAGCAGCAGAAAGACCAGGAAAACTGAAATGCAGGTTTACTGAATAAAGGATGCTGCTTCTGTAGATGGATACCACAGCCACTGAGAAGAAGGAAGATGCAGAGGAGAAGAAAGATGCTCTTCTTGGAGGATGGAATGGTCTCTCGGTGCAATGTGCAGCAAAAAAAAAAAAAAAAAAAAAAGAGGGGGAACGGATATTAAAACCTGCCTTTCATGTGTGAAAAAGAGCATGCAAGTGTGTGCGCACACACACACACTTACACACTTTCATCTACTAGCAAGGATAGCTTTCTGGAAAGATGCACAAGAAATAAGGACATGGATGCAGGTTCAGGGTGGGAGGCCAAATGCGCACATCCTGGTTTCATTTTCCGTCTTAGCTTGTGACCGGTGAGTTTGCGTCAAGGACAGAAGACAAGGGGAATAAAATCAGGGCGATGGTTTCCCATACACTTGAGCATCTGCTAATCCCCCAATATTTCTCAAGCCCTTAAAGAATCTTCAGGCCCAGCCCCGGGGCCCCCCTGGAGAACTCGAGACAGCCCAGCTGCTCTGCAGCCCCAGCAGGTGCTTGTTGGTCCGAGGGGCGCAGCAAGGCCGGCTGGGAGTCTGAACAATGGGCGGGACAAAGAACCCTTTGTGCTTTTCCTCCTGCCCCGGCAGAGCCCCAGGACCGGCCTCTCCAGTTACAGCCCCTGAAGGCTTCCCCACTCAGCGGGCCGAGCCCCGGGGGTAAAGGTTCTTCTGGCTCACCTGGCCGCCATGGGGAAGGGTCCCCTCGGTGTGAGAGTCATCTCCAACCCGACCCCATCTCTCATACCAGCCTTCAAGACATGCCCTTCGTGGCTTGGTTGACAGTCAGGCAGTTGGCTGGAATCCTGGACACAGGCTGGGTGACCTGAGCCGATGGATCCACTTCCCTCAGCCTCACTTTCCTCCTCTGGGAGATGGGATGAAAGCGGAAAGTCCGAAAAACAAAACTTGAACTTGCTGTTGGCAGGCAACTATCCCCACGGCACTGACATTGTATTTGCAACTATTGGCATTGTGTCAGGTATCAGAAGTCATTTAGAGATAATTTAAAGGATGGGCCTGGGTTACAGGCAAATACCGCTGCCCTCTTTTTTTTGTATTTTTAGAGCTGCACCTGCAGCATGTGGAGGTTCCCAGGCTAAGGTGTTGAATCGGAGCTGAAGCTGCAGGCCTACACCACAGCCAGAGCAACGCCAGATCCGAGCCACAACTGCAACCTACACCACAGCTCATGGCAACACTGGATCCTTAACCCACTGAGCAAGGCCAGGGATCGAACCGGCATCCTCATGGATACCAGTCGGGCTCATTAACCACTGAGCCATGATGGGAACTCCACCACTGCCATTTTATCTAAGGAACTTGAGCATCCATGGATTTTGGTATCCATGAGCATCTGGAACCAACCAGTGCCCTGCAAATACTGAAGGTTAAACTGTACTGGAAGATTTTTCAGTGTAGATCTTTCTGTGTCATTTTTTTTCTTTTTTCTTTTAATTTAATGATTTTTATTTTTTCTGTTATAGCTGGTTTACAGTGCTTCTGTGTCTTTTGAATTATGAACCATGACAGTGTATCAACTACTACAATATAAATAAATAAATAAATAAATAAATAAATAAATAAATAAATAAAGCACAAGAAAGAAGGAATGGAAAGAGAAAGGGGTGAATTGGGTAGCCTGAATTCCTGGCTATTGTCCAACCTCCTGGGGCCTCATTTTATCCCCTGCAGTTCTTTTCCTCCTGGGGCCTCATTTTATCCCCTGCAGCTCTTTTCCTCCTGTCCTTCTCCTCCTCTGTGGCTCCAGGAACTTGCAGGTTCATCCCAGGCTCTGACTCTCCCACCTGCCTTCCTGGACTCTGCTCCAGGCACGTGGTTGGTGCCTTGCCATACACATGTCAGGAGCAGGTCATGGGTCACCTAGGCACTGGCCTCCCAGCGGCGCCCTTGCCTCCCTGTGGTGTCTGACGAGGGGGAAGCCCATCCCTGGAAAATCCACACCTCCCAGGCGAAGTTCTGCAAGTGGAAGAATCTGCTTTTCCCTTCCTTGGGGAATCCCTCCATCAAGCTGCCAAAAAAACCCCAAAGCAGAGCAAAACAACCCAACACAAGCTAGGAGGGCAGGTCAGGTTAATTCGAACGCTCCCGCTATGCGAACGTGTTTCGGGGGAAACCCCCTCAAATGTGTTTTTCTTTTCTGGAGCCACTTTCTGACTTGAAGGTGCCTCCACACTCTCTGGGTTCCCTGTTGATCCACTCAGAAGCCTCTCAACTTGCTTTAGGAGTTCAAAGCTCATTCCCACTCACAGAGAAGAGACGGCACAGCCAGCGCCGTGATCTTCTGAGGATCAGACAGTGGATTAATCCCATCCTGGGGCCTCGACTGGAGAGCCCAGGAGCTGGGTGGGTGCATCTGCAAAACACAGTCCTCCCCGCCCGGCTTGATCTCCATTTTTACCAGGCAGGGATTCATTGCCATTGCCGAGGGCTGTTGACTCTGCTGGCCCCCCGTTTCCCTCAGAAGGGTCTGGGTCTCAGAGCTCACCCAGGAGAGGGGTTATTTGCACCTCTGCTGGTGGGAGAAATGCGTGAGCCCCAGACAGGTTAGCGACTATGGAGCGGAGGGAGCTGGTTGGGTCAATGGGCCACAGTGACATCTCCGAGGGGAAGGCCGGGGTGGGCGTGGTTCTTCGGGTCTTGTGACAGCCCGGGTCAGCTGAGGTCCTAGGACGAGCTGGGCTCAGCCTCAGCCTCCCAAATGAAGGCCATTCTTATGTCCTCTCAATTGCCTTCCCAAGGACACACCCAGCCCTGGCACTGCAGCCCCTTGGCACCCCCTCTCCCCATCCCGGTCCCAAGCCAGGCTGCCGTCTTTGCTCATCTCTGTCACCTGGCCAGCTCTGATCAGCATCTCCGTAGCAGCAGAGTGAGTTTAAAAAAATCTGATCCTGAAGTTCCCACTGTGGCTGAGCAGGTTAAGAAAACAATGTTGTATCCATGAGGACGCGGATTCGATCCCCGGCCTCACTCAGTGGGTCGAGGATCCTGCAGCATAGGTCTCAGACGTGGCTCAGATCCCACATTGCTGTGACTGTGTCGTAGGCTGTCAGCTGCAGATCCAATTCGACCCCTAGCCTGGGAACCTCCATATGCTGCTGGTGCGGCTCTAAAATGGAAAACAAAAAATTAAAAAAATCTGATCCTGTCACCTCAGCTTTCAGCCTTCCACGCTGCTCCCACCCCAGCCTACTTCTAGACCCGGCTGCCTGGCCTCTGCTGGCTTCCCTTGCCTACCACCTGTCACCTCACTCCCTCCGGCCCCTCCCCTCCTCCTGACACTCCCACTGGCAACTCCACAGCTCCACTGGCCTTCCTGGCCTCCCACTGGGGCGGGGGTGTGGGGAATGTGCACAGCCCTCCAATGTTACTGAATTCTCTTTACCTGCCCACCACCCACAAGGGTGGAGGCCCGGCCTGCCTTGTTCACAAGCAGTGCAAGCACCAAAGCCATGCAACCTCAGGGGCTCTGTAAGCATCTGCTGAATGAACCACGATGATGGCCTGGCCCACGGTCCCGGAATGGGAGGCAGAATGAGGCCAAAAGGGGGCCCAGAGGGAAATGATTACCGAGCGTCTACTGTGGGCTGGGTCTGGCCCACAATGCTCTGCACCCGTTCCCTTGTTGGGTCTACATCTCTGCTTTGGGAGGGGTTTGATCTTGTCCCCACTGTGCAGATGAGGAAACAGAGGCTAAAGGGATATGATGACTACAGCTCAGCATGATGAAGCCAAGGAGAGGTGGACTAGGATTTGAACCCAGGGCCTGGCCTTACTCTGGAGCTGATTCTCACGGATTTAGAAGCCAAATACCTGGATTTGTGACCCCTTTTGGCCTCTCACCAATGAGGCATTTCCCTGGCCCAGGCCTCAGCTTTCTCATTGGTGACATGGGGGTGGAACGGATGTCTGCAGGTGATGTTAGGGAATGACAGGCCCGCACTGTGTAAAAGGTGAGGCTCTGTGGACAGGCCAGGGGTTGTTATTCTTAGGCGTGTGACTGCAGCAGACACCACTGTGCTCACACATTAGCCCCTGGCTCTTACCATCCCCGTGCAGGCCCACGTCTCCAAATGCCAGTCCTTCCCAGTGAAGTGACAAAGATCAATGCACCAGGGGAGGACCCCTCTGCCAATGGCAGACCCTATGGAAGTCAGAGGATAGCCAGAAGACCCTGCTCCCTCCTTCCTTGAGTGAGACACTCCCAGGCATGGTCCACAGGCCTCCCAGAGGTCCCTCGTGGGATGGAGCCCCAGTGGCCCACAGCGGAATCTTGCTTAACAATGGACCTTTCCCTTCCATGCTTCACCCTAACCGTCTTATACTCTTGGCACCACTGAGCTTGCCTGAGGGGTGCTTCTGGGGCAGCTTAGGCTGGACAGTCGAAAGTGGTGTTCCTTTGAAACAGGAACCAAAGGTTTTCCTCTAGCATTTCTTTTTCTTTTTTCTTTTTTTAGGGCCGCACCTGCAGCATATGGAGGTTCCTAGACTAGGGGTCAAATCGGAGCTGCTGCTGCCGGCCTACACCACAGCCATAGCCACGCGGATCTGAGCCGTGTCTGCAAGCTACACCACAGCTCACGGCAACACTGAATCCTTAAACCACTGAGCAAGGCCAGGGATCGAACTGGCATTCTCACAGATATTAGTTGGGTTCTTTATCCCTGAGCCACAAAGGGAACTCCTAGCATTTCCGTAACCCCTCCCTTTTCCCCTGTATCAGGCCATCAGGGCGGAAGAGTGCTCTGTGTTTACCACCTGGAGGATGGAAAGATACTTGGCAGGAAGAAACTGAAAGAATCAGATGCTCAGATCCAGGCAATAGGTTGGGAAGAACCAGTGACCAGTGACCGGTGACCCACCCCCTCACCCCCAAACTAGACAGAGGCTCCCCAGGTGGGGCAGCCAGAAAAGAGGTGAAGCCCAAGGGCCATGTACCACTGTAACCGCATGATGCAAGTTAAATTGCAGGTACGATCGGAACCTAGGTAGCGTGGCTTTGGTCCCGCAAACTCAGTTGCGGGAAACCAACATTCACGTCTTGCATTTTTGAGTTCAGGCCAAGAGATTCTTGATATTATTTGGAGGGAAGCTTGTCTGACTGACTCACATACAAAGAACTCTCCCCCCTACAGCCCCAGTTTCTTTCTCCCCACGCGTCTCCCCACCTGGCTCTGAGTCACCTTGCTCCTTCTGGCCTGGAAGCCTGGGGATATTTTCCACGGCCCAGCCCTTGTGGGGAAGGAGACACCTGAGGGGAGCACCTGGCTGGCGGGTGGAGCCTTCCCCAGACAGGAAGAGGCCCTGAGTGCTGGGATTGGCCCCAGGGGAAGAGGCCTTTGAGGGGCGGCGCAGCTGGAACAGGAGGCAGGGTGCCAGGGAGCTAGAGGGGCTGCTGGGCTGGGGGAAGCGCTCTTGGCTGGGGCCTGTTCAGCCAGGCTCTGCTGTGTGACCCCCGGGTGGGGAGAAGTCATGGCCTCTCTCTGGGCTCTGACCTTACAGAGTGAAGGGCTTAAGACTGGTCTTTGGTCTCCGTTCTAGATGCTCTTTGCTTCCGGAGCAGCTGGACTCTTCAGTGTCATAAAGACACATGTGCTTTTTCTCTTTCTCCCTCCCCCCACCTCCTTCCCTCATTTACCCCCCTCCCCTCCATGCCTACTGCCCACAGGGTGACGAGGGTGCAGTCTCACCCACACTGGCCCTGTTTTAGGAGACCAGTCTGGCAACAAGAGGTGTAATAGCCAGTGGCAAGAGAAGGCAGTAAGAGACATGCTGTTAATGATCGGCATCTCCTTCCCAGCCCCACCTTTGTGCCAGGCCCTGGGCATGCCTGACTTCAACAAAATTCCAGAACCTTCCCAGGATCAGTGTCTTTGGTCATCTCCATTCTCCAGGTGAAGACACTGTGGAGTGAGAGCTGAGGGCCAGGATCCCACAGCTAGGAAGGGACAGCTGGGACTGGGATTTGAACCGGGCCTACTAGCCCCAAAGCCCACGCTCAGAATCACTCCTTTTACTTCATCTTAGAACAGGGGGCATTTGCAGGCAAGAGAGAAGGCTTCTAACCCAGCCCATGTCCTCTGCCCCAGGATTCCAGACCTCTTAGTTCCATTGTCTCTCCCACCCGCTAGAGAGACTCAGCCCAGGAGCCAACTTCTGTCACAGTAACATAATAGTCATACTAGCTAATAGTTGATGAAGGGCCTCCTTAGCTCTGATTGGTGGGCTGGAGTCAACGGCTTGATCCTGACCAATCCCTGTAGCCAGAGGAATGGACTAGGCTGATTGGCTACTTGGGGGGCGTGCCTAAGTTCCTGCGGTACCATCCAATCCGCATTGAGAGTCAGGGAGACATTGCAAATCAAGGTGCTCCTAACAGAGGAGGTAAGAACAGAGACATCTCCAAGTCCAGCATTTAGGTAAATTTAGCACATTACTTTCTGCAATGATCCTGAGTCACGGAGAGGGTAAGAAACGCGCCCAAAGTCACACAGCTTGTAAGTGGCCATGCTAGAGTTTGAACTCTAAAAGTCTGGCTCTAGAATCTTGTGTTTTTAACGGCAATGCTATACTGCCTCTCAGAATAAAGCTCATAGCTTAAATCAATAGCTCCTGCTTAGAAGTGGGGCTGGCGAGGAAGGGAAAGGGGCCGGGAGGTGGAGATGCTTTAACGCTGTTACCAAACTCCTCCTACAGGTTAATGCTCCCCTAGACCTGACCTTTGGTTCATAGATGGCCAAACCTGGCTGGCACCTGCAGTCCCACCTTGGCTCCGTGGTTACCGGTGGCGGGATCACCATGGGGTCTGAAGAAACAGACTGTAATCACACTGCTTCCAGCCCCAGCTGCTGCTTGTCAGCGCCGTGCCGAGGACCCACTTTGGGCAGTGTCTGCAACAAGTTCAAGTGGCTTCTTGAGGACACGTCTTAGAGAAGGACCGCAGGGTCAATAGCCTAGGCTTGTCGTTGTGTGTGTGTGTGTGTGTGTGTGTGTGTGTGTGTGTGTGTGTGTGTGGGCTTGAGGGGGAGGGTGGTGGTTTAGAATATCAATCTGCCATCATTAGCCTTCTTTGTCCTCCTGAAAAGATTTATTTTGCTTTCAGGTATCTAATTTTATTGCTGCTTAAATATCCAGTGAGATGTCCCTAAATGAACACTTTGAAGCCCAAATGCCCTTTTGGTGGCCTCGGCTAAACTCATCCTGGAAATAACTCCAGAACCAACTTCCTTTGTTTATTTCCCTTTTCTCCTCTCTCTTCTCCCTCCCTGTCCACCATCTGGCCTTGAATAAACCTGTATTGTGCATTTACTCTTTGTCAGGCCCCCGTGTTAACAGCCCAGGGAGACACAATGAACTTGTCCTTGGCTTAAAGGAGCGCCTAATCTTTTTAAGAGAGACAGATGAGGAGTTCCCTTCGTGGCTCAGTGGTTAACGAATCCGACTAAGGTTGCGGGTTCGATCCCTGGCCTTGCTCAGTGGGTTAAGGACCCGGCGTCGCCGTGAGTTGTGGTGAAGTTCGCAGACGCGACTCGGATCCCGCGTTGCTGTGTCTGTGGCGAAGGCCAGCAGCTATAGCTCCTGTTAGACCCGTAGCCTGGGAACCTCCACATGCCGTGGGTGCGGCTCTACATAAAAGGCAAAAAGACAGAAAAAAAAAAAAAGAGAGAGACAGATGAGCACTAACCATGTAGCGAGAGCCCTTGAGGGCAGGAAGAAGGGCAGTCACACCTGCTGGGAGGACTTTGCTAGGCAGACTTAGAGGTTGGGGGTGAGAAGGGGAGGCATCCTGAGCAGAGGGCACAGCGCAGGCAAAGGCAGAGAGGTGTGAAGTCAACGTTCATGAACAGCACGTGGTTTTGTCGTACCTGTGGGGAGGGGTTGGTACAAGGGTTGAGACAGGCGGCATGGCCACGGCTCACAGAGCACTGAGGGCTGAGTCATGGAAGAAGGACACGTTCATGATCCAGGGCCAAGAGAGCACCGGACTAGGAGTCTGGAGACTCGGTCCAGACTTCTATTTTGAGGCTGCCTTAGGGAGTCAGGTTTCCTCTCTGGACCTTGACCTTCTCCTCTGTAAAAACAGACACTTGTTCTATTGGCCTTTAAAGCACATTCTGACTCCGACATCTGATGTATTTTCGGTGATGTTCCTCCCCTCGAACTTTCTGGAGCTCCTCCCCAGCTCCACAGTCCTGCAAAGGCCTTGACCTCCAGCCAAGTCCTGGACCTCCAGGCCTCAGCTGGTTCAGAGATAAACTGATCTTCCTGGTCCTTGTGATTCTATCCATTGAAGCTGTGAGAGAAGTGCTCCTGGGGTGTCATTGCATACCACCTAATTGATTTTGATTTTATTTTCACAGCCTTGGTGTAATTATGAAAGCCTGTTACAATTATCAAAACACAACTCCAAGTATTTCATTGTTAAAATACCCCTATGGCCTATTATTAATTCATTAGATAATTTGGATTATATCATTCAATAATTAATGTGCAGGCATGGGTCTGGGGAACTTGGCCACTTGAGTCACGTGACAGCTGTGGGGGGCAATGGGAGGCTGGGCGATTGAGGATGGAGGCGTTTGGAGAACTGACTGGAAAGGCCATGCATGGAGGCAGGGAGGCGGGGGAGAAGGTGGGCCAGGCAACAGTGTAAGCAATAACGGTGGCCCTTGCTGGACTGCTGGCAGGGGACAGAGAGAAGGAGCTGGCCTAGAAGGACAAGGAGGAGTTAGCATCCTGGCTCTAGGGATGGAGGAAGGGAATGTCAAGCATGAGGCCCCGTATGGGCCGGGCTCAGCCTTGATGGGCTCTAGCTGGACAGGTTGGTTCAGTCCAGCAAAATTTCCTTGAACATCTGTGTCCCAGGCTTTGTGTAGGGAACCAGGAGTCCCTAACTTGATAATTCAAGAAGCAGTCAAATGTGTGCGAAGATCTAACAGCAGATGATCTGGATGGCAGGAGCACCAAGAGCCAGGGGACACTGAGGTTATAGTGGTCCACAGAGGTCATATCATTAAGGGTTTCAACAGTCAGGCTAAGGAGGTATGTTTCTTGTGATCCCTGGGAGCCATGGAGGATTTGTAGCCAGAAAGTACCATGACAGAAATTCAGGTTAGGGGGGATAGATGTCTCTGGTTGTTATGCTGAGAATGGGCTGGAAGGGTTAAGTCCAGAGGCCAGGACCAGTTGAAAACATTGCTGCTGGCATGTAGGGGAGAGACCCGGTGAGCCTCCTAGGAAAGACTGGCTTCTCCACTTGCTTGCTGTGTGATCTTAAGCAAGTTACCTAACCTCTCTGTGTCTCTGGAAAACGGGAATCAGCATAGTGTCCCACTCCCGGGGCTGTCATGAGGGTTAGACGAGTTAAGCTAGGGAAAGTGCTTGGAATGCATAACAGCTTGTGTGGGGACCGTGGGGATGATGATGACCATAAACCTCTGATCTCTGACCTCTGGGGGCTCAGTTTCCTCACCTGTAAAGCAGATATCACGGCAGTGCCTGCTTTAAAGGGTTGTCCGGGGAGTTCCCATCGTGGCTCAGTGGTTAACCAATCCGACTAAGATCCATGAGGTTGCGGGTTCGATCCCTG
This sequence comes from Catagonus wagneri, assembly GCA_004024745.2. Lineage (NCBI taxonomy): Eukaryota > Metazoa > Chordata > Mammalia > Artiodactyla > Tayassuidae > Catagonus > Catagonus wagneri. Next base: position 6,905,096 of record PVHT021183555.1, read on the forward strand.
GCCTTGCTCAGTGGGTTAAGGATCCGGCGTTGCCGTGAGCTGTGGTGTAGGTTGCAGACGCGACTCGGATCCGGCGTTGCTGTGGCTGTGGCAAAGGCCAGCAGCTATAATTCCTGTTAGACCCCTAGCCTGGGAACCTCCATATGCCACGGGTGCGGCTCTAGATAAAGGCTAAAAGACAAATAAATAAATAAATAAAGGGTTGTCCAGGATGAAATGATTTGCTGTCCAGATGTGGTAGAACAGAGGCTGGCCAGAATCGCCGTGGAATCCAAGAGGCCGGTTGTTGAGAAGACAAGTATTTCGAGACGGCAACAGGAGAGCATTATACCACGCGTGGCCCCTTCACGGCAACTCGACAGGTCAACAAGGGGGAAACTCCAGGCAGAGGGAACCGTCCTACGAAGGCTTACAAGGAGGCTGCAACAGAAAATCCAAAGCCGGGATTGTTCCCCCAAACACAAACTGTGGCTGTCATGGTCCCAGGACGTTTGCAGGATGTCTCAGACATGGGGTGCCTGCCCCGGAGATCCTCCACCCCCAGTCTTGGGCGGGGACCCAGCTGAACCAAATGTGCCCCTTTTCCAGGGACACGCAGCGCCTGAGCTGGAGCCGGTGCTCAGGGCTCTTCAGCAGAACCCCTGCCGGCTCGAGGCCCTCTGCAGATGACCCGGAGTGGAAACAATTCGAAAACAAACCAACACACAAACATCAAGCTGCCCCGTCCTTTCTATTACTACCGTGCTTCGGAATGAAGTGTCTACGGGGGCAATCAGAGAAGAATAGGTCTATAAAAGGCGGCGTTTCCCTGTTAGCTTTGAAAAGTTTTGCACAACATATTTTATGGGTGTTTATAGGAAAAAAAAAATCCCGGGCCCAAACTGATTGAAAAAATGTGTTGTTATTGAAAGGGCTGAGTAGAACTCTCCACAGAGTGTGGTGCGAGGCAAGACTTGGAAGGCGAAGATTTCACATAAATAGTTGTGCCCAGTTGTTATGGCAACTGAAATTTGAAAAGTAAATAGGTTTGGGGGAAATATTTTCCCTCATCTCTGGAGGAGTTTTCTGTCGGCGATCATTTACAAAAGGAGGAGTTAATCCAGCGCCTGGTGGGCTTGGTGTCTGTCGTTGTGGAACAGCTATGGGGTGTTGGGGGCTGGGGGTGGGGGTAGTGTCTACATCTATGGAGCAGGTTCTTTCCTTACTTTGGATAGGCGTCAAGATGGATGGCATGGGCTGGGCCTTGAGTGCTGTGTGACCTTGAGCCAAAGCCCTGCCCTCTCTGGGCCTCTGATAGAAACTAATAATCATGCAGTTTAATACCTATTGTTTAGGAGTAGGTACCGGCTTGTGGACTGGACCCTCACAACAGCCTTCTGCGGTTGATGGGCTCCTGTCTATGGGGTGAGAAATGGGGAGGCTGAGGCCCAGGGCAGAACGGTTGCAGCCGGCCCACTGCTGTGAGACCTTGACCTTCGCCCCAAGTCTCCCTGAGAAGTTGAGACCCTGGAGCCCCTTGACCAATGGCCTTTCACCTTCGGGAGTCCCCCGGGGCCTTGTGAGGGCCGGGGCCCTCATAGGTGGAATCAGGGGGTCTCCTAGGATGTGGCACGTCCCCTACAAGCGGAGGGGCCCCTGGAGCTCCATGGTTCCCGTTTTTCTCCGCCACTCTGCAGCGGGGATGCCGTGCCTGGTCAAGGAGGGTCTGATGACTCTGGCGGAGACTGTAATGCAGAATCATTTACTCTCACATAATCACCTCCTCTGGGAGAGCTGGAGGTGGCTGAGGGCGTTTAACCTCATCGTGGCCGAGATCAGGTTGATGGTAGATCCCACAACTGCATTTGTGGTTGTAAACGGAGGCACAGAGCGCCAAAGGGGGGGCTCTTGTCAGGTCACATGCCTGGCAAGCGAGGAGCTTTCCGAGGTCACGAGCTGCCTGGCACGGGGGGGTGGGGGGTGCCCAGGGATGTAGTAAGCTCCCTGCCCCTGGAGGCATTCAAGCTCATTGGCTGGACTTGGGAGAAGGGTCTGTAAGGTGGAGGCTGAGCTGGATGACTCCAGAATACTCCCCGAGACCCACCAAGAGGGGGTCTGAAGAGTTGAGGTTGGATCAGGGATTTAGGTCCTGGGGACTGACCGTAATTCTGGGCTCAGCTTTTCTCCTCCCTTGGCTGAGTCTCCAGTGTGGGGCAAGCCACAGAAAGGATGTCCCCTCCTCCACACTGAGTAAGAGGGAGCAAACACATTCGGGGTACGCAACTCGCTGTTTCTACTGCCCCTACTATTTGAGGCAAGGAGGTGAGCTCCCAATACAGACTGGAACCTATTCTTACTAATGGAATTTGCAATATTTGACTGGGTGCTTGGCTTCCCAAAATAAACACTTTATTTCTCAAGCTCCCTTGTGACTAAGGTTTGGTCTATGAGATGCAAGCAGAGTGATGTGGAGTTTCAAGGAAGACTATTTAAAACACAGCGGGTGGGCACCCCTCTGCCTCTCACTGGCTGGAAGGTCAACATGATGGCTGATGCTCAGGCAGCCATACTGGACCACGAGGAAAAAGTTCTGTGTAGAAAGTGGACTGTCTCCCTCTGGACTTCTGTGTGTCAGTGAGAAACAACTTTCCCTCTTGTTGAAGCCACTCTTATTTGACTTTTTTCTCAATAAGTCTTAATCCTAGTGGGTAAAATAGGGAAAAGGTAATTTCTCTTATCTGGTCTTTACTCCGAGGATAAGGGAATCTGGTCTGCTCAGAGTTGGCAGAAACTTGGGAGAGTCTACTTATCTTGAAGTGGATAGTCTGGCAGAAAGATACAGTCCATAGCAATGATAGTACCTTAATAAAAATGATGACCATAACAGCAGTATTATTTATTGAAGCATTTCCTATGACCCAGGGCTGTACAGAGCCTAGATCCAAACCCACATGCTCCAGGCTGATGCCAAGACCTACACGTTTCTCTGCTTGGCATTCAAGGCCCTTCATGAGCTGCTGTCTTTCCAGCCTGCCCTCTCCCTCTCTTCCGCAGGAATGCTGCCCAGTGCCACAGCCACCTCCTCTGGATGCCCAGGTACCCTCTCCTCGAGTCGCACTCACCACGGTAGCTCCTTTGTCTGGCTCACAGTGGTTCTGTGATGTTGGGTCATCTTCCCAGCAAATCCCAGTTCCAAGATCACCTGGTTTAGCACCCGCACCCCTCGGTCCCCATGGCAAGGCCACTTGGGTACACACCTGCCTCCCCTACCAGGCTCCTGGGGCGACAACACACGTTCCTGTGCATGTCTGTTTCCAGCCTGGAGCCTGGCACACGGTAGTTGCTCCGGGTGGGGGGGGGGTCTGATGATGACTCTAGGGTCCTGTATGCAGCTGGAGGCGGGGGGGGGGGCATGGTGGGACACAGAGTGGGTCTGTTGTCAGCAGCTCTTACTGCTTTCCTTCTCCAGGCATCTGGGTCAGTGAGCATCTGACTTCTCAGAAAGGGGACCAAAGGAGGCGGAGAAGAAGGGAAGGGGGCACTGAGAACTGGGGAGCAGGGAGGGGAGAGCACAGGAGAGGGGGCGGGATGGTGTGCGGGCCCCTGAGCCTGGCCAGAGGGCACTGGACCAGAAGCACCAGGCCTCCACTGCCGCCCTGCCCTCCAGGAAACCAGACCAGTGGATGACAGGCTGGCCAGCCTCCCCAGGCAGAGAAGCTGCTGGCAGGTAGAGAGCTGGGCAAGCGTGTGATCCCTGCACAGTCCCTTAGGCAGACGGGAGAAGCCACACCAGGGTCCCTTCCATCCCTGTAGAACACGGAGGTCGAGACTGTGGGCTCTGAACTTGGGTGCAGATCCTGACACTGCTGGCCTTGGTCCAGGTCCCTGGGCAAACTGACCTCTCTTTGAGCCTTGGTTTCCTCATCTGTCCTATGACACGGGGCCTCAGAGGTGAAAGAAAGAGCAAGTTATCCATTTATTTAAGCGGACCAGTGCTTCTCAGATTTCACTGGGGAATTTATTAAATGCCTCCTTCTGGAGTTCCCATTGCGGCGCAGTGGAAATGAATCCAACTAGTGTCTGTGAGGATATGGGTTCGATCCCTGGACTCGCTCAGTGGGTCCAGTATCTGGCGATCCTGTGAGCTGTGGTGTAGGTCGCAGACATGGCTCGGATCCCAAGCTGCTGTGGCTGTGGTGTAGGCCGGCGGCTGTGGCTCCAGTTCAACCCTTAGCCTGGGAACCTCCATATGCTGTGGGTGCCGCCCTAGAAAGCAAATACATAAATAAGTAAATAAACAAATAGACAGCCCCTTCTATGCAGTGGGTCTGGGGCGGCACCTGAGCCTCTGCATTTCTAACAAGGGGATGCCCACGCTGCAGGTCCATGGACCGTACTTTGAGTAGCGAGGCTTTCGCTGAGGTCTCAGAGTAGCAAACTGGTCCACGGGCCAGATCCCGCCCGCCACCTGCTTTTGTGAATCAAGCATGTTCAGGACAGAGTCCCACATTCATTTACATATTGTCTATGGCTGTTCCAAGGATAGGGTTGCAAGCGGAGACAGAGGCCCTGCGGCCGCTGAAGCTGAAAGTATTTACTCTTGGGCTCTTCCAAGTATTTACGCTTGCCCAGCCCAGATGGGTCATTGAAAGAAGGAAGGGCTGGGGGTCTCTGAGCCCAGAGGAAGGGCCGCATCCTCCGGGTCTGTGGTTCTGGCTGCCCAGCCGGCCTGAGCATCTTCTCCCGACCCAGGCAGGTCCACGGGTGAAACAGCGGGGAAGAAGAAGGCCAGGCCAGGCAGAAGGCTGCAGAAAGAGAGGAAGCGAGAAGAGAAAGGCACTCCAGAAAATCCTTCCCCGCCAGCCCCGGGGCCCCTCCAGCCCGCCCTGCCTCCCTGTATCCCCCGACCTCGGAGGGGGGAACAGCACTGCCCTTGCAGGCTGGGCTCCAGGAAGCTCATCAGAGGAGGAACGGTCGGGTTGCATCCAATTTCCTGGGCCTCTTCATCGAAATGAGAAATCTGAGGCCCGGGCGGCCACGCAGAGCTGATAACACTCTCCCAGGTGAACCTGCCTACTTATCACCGCCGGGGTCACCTCTGTCTCGAAAGACTTGTTTTCCTTAGAAAAAAATAAAATAAAATAAAAAAATCGCCCGGGACGTGTGATGGGGTTGACTGT
>PVHT021183555.1:6911254-6941746 GCA_004024745.2 Catagonus wagneri
CGGGGAGTCACTTAGGTGGGGGCGCCTCTCCGCATGGCAACAGTTGCCACTCGAAAAAGATGCAGCCCAGACTCCACCTGGGTTGGGTTTGGCCAGCAAAGCAGTGAGGGGAATGAGGCAGCAGGGACAAAGGGTGCCCACAAGCCCGGGTCCTCATGGTCTCTTCTCTCCCTCTCCTCTCTCCCCCGATTCCTAGGGATCCTCACCCACCTGAGGCCCGCTGGCCTCTCCCCTAGTCTCTTCCAGGTCTCTGTCCCCCCGTTTTTCCATCCCTGGGTCTCCCTGTCTCCCCTCTGTTTAGTGTCTCTCCCTCCCTCTTGCTGTCCTTTGTCCGCGGTGCGTGTCGCTCACCATTCACCCGTCTCCTGTGTCTTCGCCCCTCTCCCCTTTTCCTCTCTCCTCTCTCCTTCTGGGTTCCCACCCGCTTCTCTCCTTCCCTGTCTCCGCCCCTGGCTTTATCTCTCTCTCAACACTTCTCTCTTCCTCCGTGTCTCCGTCGTCTTCATCATCGCGGTCTCCCTCCGCCTCCTATGTCCCTGAATATCCCTCCTTCTGTGTTTTTGTCTCCCGCCACCTCCTGTCTCTGCCTCAACTCCTCCATTCAATTGGAAGAAACTGTCTCTGTCACCGGCCTCTCTGCGTCCCCACACAGACAGGCTTGACCCTGTGGACCTCGGTGGACTTGCTCTGATGCTCCGGGTCCCTGCTGTGCCCTGTGGGTCTGAGGAAGCCTTAGATGGTCAGAGCCGCCCACATCCAAGGATGCCTGCACCCCAGGACTCTGTCTGATGAAGGGGCAAGTGCGACAAATGGGACCTGAGTCCCTAGGAGGGAAGACTCAGGGCTTTGGGTGGCAGGAGAGCTGTGAGACTCAGAGTCAAGACAGATCAGCCTCATTCTCGATGAGCTCAGAGGCCCATGGAACACACCCAAGTACCAGTCACCCGGGCAAGGTGGCAAGAACTGCTTGCTTAGGACTCAAATGCTGGATATGCCACCGGGTGACTCTGGACAAGTCATTGCATATTTTTGAGTCTCTTTTCCTCACTTGCAAAATGAAGATCACAATAATACCTGCCTTGTGGATCAACATGAGGATCAGAATTATTTAAATTGCATAATACTCTTAGAATACCACCTGGCACATAGTAGGCATTCAATAAGTATCAACTTTTGTTGTTATTATTATTATTATTATTATTATTATTATTACTCCTATTATTATATGGAAATCATAAGCTGTGAGAGTTTCTCTATCTTATATGAGTTCAGGGGAAAGGATGTTTTAGTTGGGGGCTTGAGAGTTGAGAAGGAGTTTTCTAAGCTTACAGAGGACCCTCCAGGCTGATGGTAAAGAATGAGTCAGTGTGATTACACAGATGAAGAAACAGAAGTCCAGAGGGGGGAAGCAGTCCTTAGTCGTAATTATAAGTCCCAAAGAAGGGAGTGTGGCAAGTCTTTAGGTCCATGCTGACTTCCAATCTGTTCCTGCCCCTGAGACCTGAGGAACAAAAGGGTGAACAAAGTGCTCCATCAAAGTGAGCCCTTCCAAAGTTCGGGATGGGGATGGGCTTGCAGCAGCAGAGGTAGACAGCCCTTTCTCTGACTGAAGCATTCTTGATCCCAAGCAGCTTGCAGATGCTGGAAGAAGTGAGGAAATATTTCCTCTGATCAGCCGATTGGCTCTCCAGATCCCAAAGTCATGACCCCTGGCCAGCTGACCAGCTAGAAAATAGTGCCAGTGTGTGCTCGGTCTTTGGGGCTGCTTGCTATCTACCAATTTACTTTTTCTCACCCCAGATTCTTCCTCTTCTCCCTGTTTCCATACAGCCAGAACTCAGGCCATAAGAAATGCTTTTCCTTCTCCTTGCTGCCTGGGCTAGTTCCTCATCCCTGAGGTCTGCCCACACATCCTTTGTTCAGAGAGTCTGTGGCGTGGAGAAAAAGCACATTGCCTGGGTCTGAATCCTGATTGCCCAGGGTCCTCACACCGTATCCTCTCAGCTTAGCACCCCTCTTCTATGGCTGCATCACAAACCATTCCCAGACTGAGTGTCTTAAAACAACACCATTTATTTTGTTCCCAAACCTGCAATCTGGGCAGGGCTCAGTGGGACAGCTTGTCTCTGCTCCATTTGGCATCACCTCTGGTGACTCAAAGGCTGGGGCTGGAATCATCTGAAGTCTCCTTTGCTCACACATCTGACAGTTCATGCTGGCTCTTGGCTAGGAACGCAGCTGGGGCTAGAACAGCAAACATGTGGCCTCTCCATGTGGCTTGGGCTTCCTCACAATATGGTGGCTGGGTTCCAAGGATGAATGTCCAGAGAGAGGGAGAGTCAGGTGGAAGCTAGGTCACCTTCTGCAACCTATCCTTAGAGGTCATGCATAGTCACAAAATGCTGTCCAGATCCAAGGGGAGGAGAACTAGGTCCCCTCACCTTTTGTTGGGAGCGAGCAGCCTCAACGCATTTGCTGCCATGTTTTAAAAGCCCCATACAGCCTCTGCCCTGTGGTCACTGGTTATCCTTGCTTGGGTCTCATGGGCATGCCTTGGACCAGTCCTTCTTGTGGGGGGTTGGGATGTTGCGATTGCCCCACCCCCACTCGTGGGGTTCACGATGCCCTTCGAGGGAGAGGGCAGAGTCTGCGATGACAGCCAGGCTGGAACCACACGCAACCAGCGACTGTGATTTCTCCAAAGAAGGGAGGATGGGAAGACAAAAACAACATATGTCCTCTCCAGAGAGTAAACAAATAAACAAACACTCAAGGACATAATTACCCATGGTGATAAATGCTCTGTTGGCAAAGACGGAATGCAATGCGTCAAAGAGTGACTAATGCTGAGGCGGGCGCTGAGGATGGAGTCTCGCCGGAGTGATGGGGACGGTCGGTTGGTCGTCAGAGGAGTGATTCCACTGAGGCTGGAAGAGCGAGGGGGATCCAGCGGGAGGAGCGCTTTTCAGGCGGGGGGATTTAGTCTGTGCAAAGGCACTGCGGTACCCAAGCTTGGCATATTTGAGGACCTGAGTGGCCACGTGCTGGAGCGGAGTAAAGGGAGATGGGTGTGTGTCAGAGTGGAGGCTTGATGGCTCGGGGTCTCAAAAGCCATCCGTGGTCAAGAGTTTGGAAGGGAAGGTGCTGATGAGATCCAGCGCATGTCTACACCTATCCTGCCCCAGAAGCCTGGCAGGGAGTTATTTTATACACGGTGCATTTTCAGAGTCTGTTGTTTCTTTCCCACCGCCTTTTGGTGCTTCCTTGCTACTCCCCTCCAAAGTCGCTGTCATTGTGGGTGTGACATGTCCCGTACCCCATCCTCCCCGTCACCTTTCCCAGGCCCACCTCTTACTCCGGCTTCCTGCAGCCCCTCAGCCCGCTCCATCTGCCTTAATTCAGTGGGGCACAAACTCCAGACATGCATGACGTCAACAGGTGGCAGCGGGAAGGCGACATTTTCCTCCCTCAGTCGCCACCCACGCTGCCAGCCCATCCATCGCTCCCTGGCGCACCCTATCCATCCAATTTAAATAAACAAATCCCCCAAACAGGGCCTGGTAATAGAAACGCTGACAGGTCCTTATCTACAGCGTCTCTGGGCGCGCGCGGGTCCATAATAATTTGGGCCTTGCAGAGGCAGAGGAGTTATTGCGATTGCGCTGCATCTATGACAGTTTAATCAGATCTTGAAAATCAGGGGCATTACAATGTGCACCTGCCCTTGGGGACAAAAAGTGAAAAAAATGGCTGGTGGAGTTTTCTATCATGTGATTTTTTTCTTTTTAATACCCAGGCAGGACCCCCTCCCCTCCCCAGGATATAATTCATTGCACTTGTGTGGAGGTGGTGAGGGCCGTGACGGAAGAAAGTGGGAACTAGACTTGCGCTGAATGATGGCTAAACAAGAACGAGGGAGGTGTCCTTTTGTCTGCACCTGCTGTACCCGGGGCTGATGCAGCATGTCTGGGATATGCAGCAAGACACACCTGGGAGGAAAGAGCCTGAAGCAGGAATTACTGATCACTGGCGATAGAAAGAGGGTGCCGCTGGCCTTGACTTTGGGACATTCCCATCACTTCAGGATGTGACGCGTCTGCCCAGCCACGTTGTACAAACTGTTGAGTGCTCTGCACAGGAGACTCCCCACCCTGGTATTTCTCTCCCTCCCAAGCCAGGCTGTTATGCAACCAGGACTTCCCAGACCCCCCCCCCACCCGCTCCATCATGCCAGCCCCTCTGAGATCTCAAATTTTTCCTTAATTAGACTTCTTAGTGTACAATCCAAGAGGGCTCTTCCAGAGAGACCCAGTGTTCAGCAGCTTTCACTTTCAATAGAAAATGACGGGGGTGGGGGTAAGAATATTCAGTCATTCACGCCTTGGTGTGAACTGGGTTGAAAGACCTGAAGGTGCTAAATGCTAAAGGCAAGTGACCAAGGTAGTGGCCTGATCAGCCAGGCGACCTGGGCTTCCTCCCCTCCCACCCTGCCCTAGGCTGGAGGCAGGGGCGTGACAGAACCTGAGACCCTGCTCTCTCCCTCTCTCTGAGCCCCCACTTTCCCATTTTTTTTTTTTGTCATTGGCAAACTGAGCTATGAAACTGTAAAGACTTGGCACCTTGGAGCCCCAAATGGGTTTGCCATGGTACCCAGCACCAAGCCTGGCACCTACATGTAACAAGCACCAAAGTATCAGACAAATGGACAGACAGATGGACAGACGGCTGACTGAATGAATCAGTCAGTGGTTGGACGAGTAGCTGTACCAGGACATCAAAGGTCATCTGACTCCTTGCTACCCCCTCAAAGGACTGAAGGGGTGGGTCCTTGCCACACGGTGGCCAACAGTTAGGAAGCAGTGGGACCTGGGCAGGGGAATCTGCAGAGATTAAGACAGCTGTCCTTGCTTCCAGTAAATTCCAACACTGTCTCATTTATGCTGGCTTCAAGGGGGGGCCTGAAAAAGGCACCCCAAACCCCTCTATGTCATTCATTTGAGGATTCCCAGGGGCTGGCCCTTTCTGGATGCCCACAAACCACAACGAAGGGGAGGGGAGGCCAAAGGACTTTTCTCTTGCATAGAAATGGTCAAGGTTAACCATCTTTACCTCCTCAATTCACAAATCCAGGGGAGGTGCACCCTTCTCAAGATCACAGAACAGATTCACAGTAGGGCTGGGATCTCCCAAGTCTCCCTCTCCCTTCCCCCCACCTTGGTAATAAGGTGGGCTGAATCCACAGGTGCAGAACTCGGGGATACGGGGAAGGTCAAATGTATCCACCCCACGGGGCAAATTCTAAGCTCCACTTTTAGCGCAGAGAGTTCAAGGTCAAGGAGATTATTGGAGGTCAAACTAGGAGAGAAGCAGCACGTGTGGGAAATGAAATCGGTACAGGTAAAGGTGGATATCTGTTGGTTAAAGGCGGTAAGTTGCTTTAATAAAGATAGAACACTCGACTCGAACATGAACAATGAAAGAGACAATTATCCAGTGCCTACTGTAGACCAGATGGTTCCACATTGAGTGAAGAGCTTATTCTTTATACTCCTCAAGGGGCTTGGGGAACTGCAATGAAAGGGAGTAATTATCCAGCTCCTACTGTATACCGGACGGTTCTCACAGTGAGTGAATTGCTTATCCTTTACGTTCTTTTCGCAGTGGTTCAGCGCCTGCTGATTCCATACAAATGGCAACAGCTCTGGTTTCCTGAGCACTTGTTTCATGACCGGCACGACCCTAGCTATTGCACCAATCCTTAATGCGACCCTCATTTTAGGGATGAGGAAACTGAGGCTGGGAGAGGAGAGGCCACCCAGCAAGGAGAAGGCAAAGTCAGGATCTAAACCGACGCCCTTGACCCCCTGGTTCTTCCTGGACAACCTCGGTGGGAACACCCCATCCCCAGGGCTATAAAGAAAGGTCTCATCTCTAATTCTTCCCTTCCTGGGATTCAGGAGGCCGCGGCAGGAGACAGCTGGGATGCGATGCAGCTCCCAGACGGATGAGAAGCATTATTGGATCTTCACGGCGCTAATAACCGTGCCGGCACGTGGAGCAGGTCCGGAAGATGGATGGTGTCTCTGGCCTCCCCCTCCACGCCCAGCCCTGTCTCTGACCTTCCTCGGGGAATGTTGCCCTTTCTAGGAGGCTGCTTCTGGTTCCTGTGCCATATCCGGAGAAGGCATGCCGGGGCCGAAGCATTCTCCCCACTGTACAGTGGAGGAAACTGAACACAGACTAAATAGGAAGGGCTTTACCTGAGGACAAGCACCAGTGCAGTCACGGCCATAGCAGTCTGCCTAGGGCACGGCGTTTAAGTAAAACCACGGTGATGAGAAAAATCGAGTGATAACAAAGACTTTGACCATAAACTCCCATGTGATCATCCAGCAACTTTGTGATGCTGACACCGTTCCCATTTTCCAAACGTGCAAGCTGAGGCTCGGCCCTGCAGTAAGTCACCCAAGGACACAAGATTTCCAGAAGTGGAGACTGAATTTAAGCCCAAACGCTGCTAAGGCCAGACCCTTGCATTTTCATTTCCCACACGTGCTGCCTCTCTCCTGGGGGTTTGATCTCTAGTGATTTCCTTGACCTTGAACTCTCTGGGCTAAAAATGGAGCTCAGAGTGGCCTGGTGGGGTGAAAACAGTCCCCCTCCGTATCCATGAGTTCTGCATCTGTGGAATCTACCAACCTTGGACCACAAGTTTTTTGGGGAAAAAAAATCCAGAAAGTTCCAAAAAACAAAACTTGAATTTGCCCTGTGCAGGCAACTATTTACATAGCGCTTACATTGTATTGCCAGTGACTTTCAGAGCATGCACATGGACTTAGGGATTACAGGTGATCTAGAGATGATGAAAGCATTTGGGGGTTATCCCCAGGGTATATGCAATTACTATGCCCTTTTATATCAGGGACTTGAGCATCTGCGGATTTTGGTATCTGTCAGGAGGTCCTGGAACCAACGGCCCATGGATACGGAGGGACGGCTGTATTTCTAGTTACAAATAATAACACGGACGTTGACCCCTTACTGAGCACTTATCCTGAGCCTGGTAGCATTATTGTGATCTGAGTCCGTGAGTCTCATCGCCCCAAACTGCAGATGAGCAAACTGAGGCAGCCCCACCCTGCCTCCCCGAGAAGCGTGCTGCTGCTTCTCGCTGTCTCCATTTCAGTCTGGCTCCTTGCATGTGTGGGCAGATCCAGGCTTGGGGCCTCCTGGGGGAGATCAGACTGAAGCGTTCGCAAGGGGCCTCTCTCCCCACGGCTCGCCATGGTTCCAGAAGCCAGCAGCCAGATGTTTGGTGTCCGTGTAGCAGGCCCCAGCTGTGGCCCTGGACACCGAGGGCTCCCTTGGCTGACCCCGTGGGGCTGGGAGGGACGCTCTCTGTGACGGGGTTCAGCCCGAGGTCGGGAGTGGGATGGGAAAGTGCTTGTGCAGGGCCCCGGGTTCGTAGGAACCTTCTGGATCCTTCTCCCAGGGCTGGGGAAATGCCACGGGCCCTTGTTTTCCGGGCTCTGGACCACACCCACACATGTGGGGCTCACCATGAAGCTGGCTTCTTTGGGCCAAGCTGGAGGCCCCAGCTGGCTGGCTGTGTGACCACGGAAGGTCACTCACCCTCTCTGAGCCTCCATCACCTTGTCTGCAAGGAGGAGTCAGGCCAGCTGGATCGTCTGTCTCCATAGCCTGTCCGGCCTGAGGGGCATGGACACCAGCCAAGGGGGACAACGGGCCCCTTACTCATCCTTCGCCAGATGCCCCCAGCCTGCTGCCCTGAGCGAGGCACTGCCCCCTCGCTGCACTATCCTGTCTGCACCTGTAAAACAGGTTTGCTTATAGTGCCGGCCTTGGGGCTGTGGAAGCTCTCAGCAGGGACCTTGGCGCATGGACCACACTGAATACGGGGAATTGCAGACTGATAGGAAAACCTGTCTGTTGACGGCATCCAGTAGCGGCGGCCAGGTGTGAGGCGGGTCCAGGTAGGCCAGCTGCCAGCCAGGTAGCTGCAGTTTCTTCTCTGGAGTGGGGCTGGAACAACTCCAGGGTTCCTAGAGGCTGTGGAAACACAGCAGAAGAGCAGGACCTCCCCAGACCCATTGGCTCAATCCCTCCCCTGCTTCCTTTTCCTTTTTCTTTTCTTTTTTTTTTTTTTTTTTGTGGTTTCAGGGCCACACCCGCGGCATATGGAATTTCCCAAGCTAGGGGTCAAATCGGAGCTGCAGCTGCTGACCTACGCTACAGCCACAGCAACGCCAGATCTGAGTCGCATCTGCAAACTACACCACAGCTCATGGCAATTCCAGATCCTTAACCCACTGAGCGAGACCAGGAATCGAACCCGCAACCTCATGGTTCCTAGTCGGATTCGTTCACCACTGCGCCATGATGGGAACTCCCGCCTCCTTTTCTTTTCCCCAGCTACCCCTCCCCGGGAGGGCCCGGCAAACTGCAGAAAGGGACGGGAGTGACATCAGCACAGCCGTGGTCTTGTGGGTGGACTGCCTGATGTGGGGGGCGGCAGTGGGGGATGGGGGCGTGGCTTCTGAGGCCAGGAGCCTGAGTGGCCCCCCCCGCCCCCCAGCGCACACACAGGCCGCCCTGGTTGTCTTGGTCCAGTTGGTCCAGGCTTGGGGAGAGGATGGTGAGGGGCTTGCACACGACGGAGCTCCTCACCACGGGTTCCTGTCTCACCTGCGGCGGGCTTCCCTGTGGGGAGTCGCGAAGTTGGTGGCAGGCCTTAGATCTGTCCCTTCACCTCTCTGAGCCTCAGTTTTGATTTCCCCACCTGAGAAACGGGGGTAGTGACATCTGCCTTTGCGGAGGGGGCTGTTGCCAGGAGTGAATGAGACCAAGTTGATCTGGGGAAGTTCCCAGCGATCTGGGGCCTTTAGGTGGGGCCCAGGGCTATGGTTGGCATGGGGCGGGGGGTCACCAGAGGCGGGGACGGTGCTGAGAGGGACACTGTGGGGGCTGGGGCGCTATGAGGTGACAGCGCTTTTGACTCTACAGCCGTCTCCTAAAGCCTCTATCTAACTCTCTTATTGAAGCCAGCTCTGAATCTCTCAAAGCCAGGGCCTCTCTCGATCCTAAAGACTAAAGAGCAAGCACCACAGTGCAGCCCCGGTCCCCGTGGTCCTGGGGTAGTGGGGGCTCTCGGAGCCGGCCGGCTCTCTCCTCCTGGGGGAGGGATGGTGAATGGCATCTCCTGGCTTCCTTGTGATACTTGGATGGTGATGGTATTGACCAGTCAGCCCTCCAAATTGAGGACTGGGGTCTAGGATTTTAAATCAGCCGCTGTCAGACTTCACTCTGCCCAGGAATCGTGGGAGAGTGGGTTAAAATTCAGATTCAGATCTGGCAGACCCGCTTTGCAGGACCCAGTGCAAAAGGACCATGCGGGGTCCTTGTTCAAAAATTGTTTAAAAAGAGGAGTTCCATCGTGGCTCAGTGGAAACGAATCTGACTGGCATCCATAAGGACTCAGGTTCAATCCCTGGCCTCGCTCGGTGGGTTAAGGATCCGGCATTGCCATGAGCTGTGGTGTAGGTCGCAGATGAGGTTCAGATCTGGCGTTGCTGTGGCTGTAGCGTAGGCCGGTGGCTACAACTCCAATTCAACCTTTAGCCTGGAAACCTCCATATGCCTTGGATGCAGCCCTTTAAAAAAAAAAGAGAGAGACAAAAAAAATTGTTAAAAGAATTTCAAGACGTCAATCGCAGAACATTCATTAAACACGGGGCTCAGAGGCTAACACAGGTCCGATGCCCACAATCTGGCCTGAGACTCTGCATTTCTTATAAGTTCCTGGCAAGGCTGTTGCTGGCCCCAGGGTCACATTTGGAGGAGCTGGCTTTGGGCCTCAGTCTCCCCCACTGCAAGGTGAGGGATCAGAAGAGATGGCCTCTTAGTTCCCCTCTGGCACCGTGTCCCCCCACCAAACTGCTTGCTCCAGGATCAAATTGCCAAAGTCGCCTCTTCTATTTAGCTCGACTAGAAGGGATTTTTTTTTTTTTTTTGGCTTTTTGTATTTTCTAGGGCCTCACTCGCAGCATATGGAGGTTCCCAGGCTAGGAGTCCAATCGGAGCTGTAGCCGCCGGCCTACACCACAGCCACAGCAATGCCAGATCCGAGCCGCGTCTGCAACTTACACCAGAGCTCATGGCAACGCTGGATCCTTAACCCACTGAGCAAGGCCAGGGATCGAACCCGCAATCTCATGGTTCCTAGTCGGATTCGTTAACCACTGAGCCATGAAAGGAACTCCTAGAAGGGATTTTTAAACAAAGCCCACGTTCCTTCCCAGCCTAGCAACTTCCCACATTCCCAAGCCCAAGGCCACCTGCGATTGCCTTGCCAAGCCACCGTCTCAAAATAAACAAATGGTGAAACCCCAGCAAGCAAATAAAGAAGCAAATCCCACCACACTACACTGTGTCCAACCTCGCTCCCAGCATCTTTCAGAACAAGCAACCTGGTGACAATGTCAAGACATTAGGGGCCCTGCCAGGGGACAGGGGTGGGGCTGGGGGGGCAGTCTGGAGCGGACAATTGGCATAAAACAAGTCAGACCCCCAAGAAAGGCTGGCCAACTTTAATCCCATAATGGGAGGATTTTGCTTTCGAAGGCTCCCAGCGGACTTCTGTCGTGAAGACGACACACACTGTACATGGATAAAGTGGCTTTTAGAACTATTAGAAAGTGGGTGTGCTGGGAATGGGGAGGTGGGGGCGCCCAGGACGGGAAAATTAAAATTCCGCTCCTGCCGAAGGTTTCTGGGCTCCAGCTCGCCGCGCAAGCATCGATCTGTTCCAGCACTTGACTTTCAACCATGACAAAACTGTGGGCAAATTAATTGTTCTCCAGGATATTAAGCATCAGACTCCATTAATCCTTTCTGAGCGAGATGCTTGCTGAATACTAATCGGGAGGGTTCCGGGCTGCCACGGGGTGTTTTTTTCTGCCCACCGAGGCCCCACCGGTCCCGTGTTTCTCTGTCTCCCCTGGGCGTGGGTGCCAAGGGCTGAGCACCCCCCCCTCCCCACAGGCTGCCTTTATTTCCCTTCGTGGACGAGGACAGAGCGGGGACAGGTGGGCCCAACCTGAGCCTCCCCTCCCCCACCCGGGCGTCTTCTCCCAGGGAACAAACAGTCTTGGTAGCAAGATTGTTTTATGCAAATTCCAATATCTGTATGCAGGCGCGGCCGTAAGGATGAACGCAAGAAATAATTACCAAATTATGCACGTTGAGTTGCTTTTCCTGAATCCCGAGCCCTTTCTAAAAGAAAAATCGAAAACAGAGAGACAGAGTGTGTAAAACAGACCGACAACCCGGTGGCTCTGGTCACCCGAGGTGGCATGGGTGGCTGCTGGGACTGGGGGACTCCCTGTGGGCTTGGAGAAGGATAGAATGGAGGGTCCAGGGCAAGAGTCAAGGTTCTGGGCTCTAGGCTGCCCCCCAATGGCAGGGAGCCCTTGAGCAAGTCGCTTCCCTTCCTGGGACTTCAATTTCTCCATCAGCAGGAGGGGAGGAAAGCCAGAGTCTGACAGCGCTGGGCAGACCCACTGACTCCAGGCGGGGCTGGCGGGCCTGGCATAGCAGGGCTCTGTGGGGACCAGAAAGCCCTTTGGGACGTCCCCATTGCTCCGCATCTTCCCTTGTCTTATTGTCAGTGGCAGCATCCTTATTCTAATAAGCCGCAAGCTCATCCCAGGGAGTTTGAAATTATCATCCCATTTTGACGACTGCAGCTCAGAGCAGGAGCCGGGACCAAGCCAAAATCACGTCCTGCAGGAGAAAGAGGGAAGACGAGACGGCACATCTGTACCCCCATCCTGGGACCATTCTACACCCTTCCCGCCCCGAGCTGCCCCTCCTGGTTAGCTGCTGCTGCTGCCGCTGCTTCTGCTGCTTCTGCTGCTGCTGCTGCTGCTGCTTGCTTCCCTCCCGTGTGGTGAGTTCAGTACTGCACCGAGCAGAGTCCCGTTCTTGCCCCAGGTCTGCGCTCCGCCTGGAGCATCCTGAACACAGAGGACTCACCCGGGGCCAGATTCCAGTTTAGAGACCCCCAGATCTAATCACAGTTGGGGTCAAGAATCACGCCTGCACGTCCAGGAGCACTTTGTGCTAAGGGCTTTCCATCCATCATCCCATCGACCTCTCACAACCACTCCATAAGGGCGCGCTATCATGATCCTGTTTTCTCGATAAGGCAACTGAGACTCAGAGAGGCCAGGTTACTTGCTCAGCGTCCCACAGCAAAGCAGTGACAGTGCTGGGGTTCAAATCTGTGTCTAACTGGCTTCAGAGCCCACTAGCTAGACTAAAAATGCAGCTTCTCTTCAGTTCCTCTCCACACCACCCCGCCCCAGTCCTAGGGGATGGAGAGGCTTTCCTTCACCCCCACACTCCCTGCCGGCTCCACTGCTCCCCATTTCTCCCACGATACCTTCTCTGACTGCAGCAGGCACAGAGAGAAGCACGCCAGCCATTAGCTAACTGAGCGGATATTTATGCCTGTGCAAACACCACACAAGCCTTCTGCATGATTTGGAGCTAAATGCAGTGTGACTTAATTAATGCACATGTAACATGCGAGAATATTACACCTATTAGAACTCACAGACAATTAACACTCCTGGGCCAGCACTGCCACCATGTCCCATGACAAAGGCTCTGAAATTTCCCTGTGCTGAAGCAAAGATATGCTTTTCTCCGCCTGTGCTCTGTCCAGTTTGCCTCTTTGCCTCAGATTTCCACTCTTTTTATTTATTTTGATTTTAATTATTATTTTGTTTTTCTCAACTTTCTTGAGATATAGTTGACATATAACATCGTGTACATTTAAGGTGGACAATGTAATGATTTGATGTATGAATGTACCGCAAAATGATTACAACCATAAATTTAGTTTACTCATATGCTACCTCACACAATTACATGTTTTTTTCTTATGTTCTCTTCCCTTTTTACTTTTAACTTTTCTCTATTTAGTCTTCCAGCTTAGGCCATTTGGAATCACTAGAGCTTAAAAATTATTCCATATAAAATACCGCATGTACATTACATTACGTATTTTTAAAATTCTGATTTGGAGGTATTTTGTGCCTAAAAGTTTCTATGCACCATGCTACCAGGGGGAATGGGTCATCAAATATTTGTAATTTCTTTCTTTCCCAAACCTCAAGGAACTAACTTTCTTGCTTGTTTGTTTATAAGAGAGAGAAAAAAGTCACCTCTTCCAGGAAGCATCCTCTGATTGCTTCAGCTGTTTTGGATAATTTTCTCCACTGATATCCTCCAGCACTTGATATTATCGGTTCCATAAAGGCAGGGACCCCATCTGTCTTCCCTCCACCCCCACCCAGGATACCCCAGAGGGCCTCAGCTTTCACAGCTGTGAAATGAGGTCCAGAGGACTTTTCTACTTGTTCTTTGGGGCTGCAGGGAAGAAGAAGGGAGATGCAGGCATCAGATCTGCAGCTTAAATCTGATACCAGTGTCTTCTCTGTGCATTCATCTTTCCATCTGTCAAGTGGGCATGCCTTGAAACCTTGGCCCAACTGGTAAAGAATCTGTCGTCACATGAAAAGAGCCGAGCTGGAGTAAATGACCTCGCATCTCGAAGACTGCATGAGTCAGACATTCCCTGTCCATTCTGAAAGCATTTTGCTGAACATCTACTTTGTGTGTGAGCTCTATTGGAGATTAAGGTAGGCATGATCCCCTGCTTCAGGGGGCTTTCAGTCTAGTTGGGGTTAGTGGACAAAAAACCCACTCACAAACAAACACGTGGGTGATCCTGGCTCATGATACAGGTTTGTAAAGAAATATCTGATGACAAGGTCATGGTGATGGGGAAGGTCTCTTTCTTTGGGCTGGTCAAGGAGGGCTCCCTGGAGGAGGTGCCCTTTGGGTAGAGACCTGAAGAAAGAGGAGTTGTTGACAGGTGACAGGGTGGATAAACAGACTCAGAATGCTGGTGCCCTGCTATATCCTCTGCTGTGAGCTGACGGGCTGGCTGCTGGGGCACATTTGGTCTGAACGTGGGGCCGGAGAGCAAGGTTGGGGAAGGACAGCTCCCTGCTCCACCCCTGCCCTGGTGAAAGTAGCCCTCAACCCGAAGGCAGATGGGTGCTGGGGTACAAATCACCCACTTTCCTGACTTGGGTGGATGACCCTAAGATGCACTTTCTAGGAAGTCTCCCAGAAGCCCCGGTACACCTGAGCCCCAGGTGCCGACGGTAGACACCTGCTCGTTTCTGCAGCCTGACTTGGCTGCTGTCCCTTTGTCCCTTGCTAGTCTCATTTCCTCTGTGCCCTGAGGGTGCTTCTTGGGCAGATCTGGGATCTGCTCCCAGATAAACACCCTGGGCACTTATTGAAGTGTCTGTGGATGATGCCTTCCGTGCAAGGACCCTCGTGGGTCAGGAGGTGATAGATCAGTCCGTGCCCCCAGCCTGGGGTACCCCTAGAATCCTCCCTCCGTGGTCCCTGGGCCCCCCTGCCCAGGCCACGGGGATTAGGAGGGCCCCCAGGAATGCTCATCAGATCTCTCCCGAGACAGTTTCCAAAAAAGGATTCAATAAATACATCCAGCGGGAGGGGGAGCCCCGGCTTTCACTGCCCGCTGGCGGGAAATTAAATAATGTTCATTTCTGCTGCTGTGAGCCGGAACAAGGCTGGCCGAGCCGCAGGGCCGGGCCGGGAGGCGGCCGCGATTGGCAGCTCGTGGCAAGCCCTAAATCAGAGGAGCCGATGAAATTTCTAATAGCCGGAGCGCGACTGGCATCGGCGTATAAATAAAGCTCCCCTCTTGAAAGGCAGCTTATTCCAGCCTTGCCGCCAAAGATATTAAGCCAGGAGGAGTGGTGGCTGCCGCCAGGCTGGACCCAAGCCAGAAGCCAGCTGGGCCTGGGAGGCGTGAGTCCTTCCCCGGCTAAGGTTCCTCTGCCCCCGAAACTCCCCCGGGGGGGAGCCCCGGGCGTGCCCAGCCTGAGCTGGGTAGGTGCACATTCGCAACGGGAGGGTATTAATTTGCAGGGCAGATTTTATGGGTCCCATTACCCAGATGAGCAAACGAAGGCTCAGAGGAATTAGGCCTCGTGTCCAAGGTCATACAGCTGGTAAATGTCCCTTTGTGTTGGCGAGGTGGGAGGCAGGGAGAAAGGGAGGAATTCAAAACCAGGTCTGATCCCACAACTCCTCACAGCTGTGAAATGGGCCCAAACCACTCTAGCCCGGATCTGGAGCCGCTTCCCAGGCTGGCCTCACCCTGCTCTCTGTCCTACCTCCACGCTGCCCCTTGCAGAAATGAACCCACTCCGCCCCTGCTCCCAGGGACCCACAGTCCGGCAGGGGACAGACAGCCGTGTCTGCAGATGACCCCCTTGGGCCCCTCAAACTGGCCTCAGTCTAGCCGAGCGACGGAGCCAATGTAGCCTGGAACGAGACGCCCAGGGACTGAATCCTGTTTCCACCACGCTGGGCGCATGGCCTCGGCCTTTCTCCCCGGCCTTTCTCATCTGTAGAATGGGGATAACACTTCATGTGAGAATCAAATAAGATGATTCAGGTAGAGGGTTTGGCACAGGCCTGGCAAAAGTGTCTTATAAACATGTGCTTTCATTTCTCACCATCCATCCATTTATCCACCTGTCCATCCATCCACCCATCCATCCAATTGCTGCTGTGACCAAGCTGACGGGCACGTAATTGGTACTCTCTATATATTTAATTTCTTAAGATTAGACAGGCCACTGTATTGCCAGGTACTCGAGCACTGGCAGGAGAAGTTTCTATGTCTTCATAGAAATAATAGACATCATAAAGGGAATCTTCAGGTCTACACGTGTGTCATCCCAGGCCCCTGGTCCACTGAGGTTCAGAGAGGACCTCCTCCAAGAGGTCACCTCCCTGAGGTCCTGTGGGTGGGCGGGGGGCTTCCAGGTGGCGGGGAGCGGCTCCGGCAAGTCCCGGGCAGCAGGGAGGCGCAGCAGGGTTACATCCCAGGCTCTAGGGCAGGCCAGGAAACTAGGAGGACGTGAGAGGGCTCGAGGTCCTGCCTGCCCATTTTGCAGATGGACAAACTGAGAGAGCGCGCGTCACAGGCGGGGCGGATCCTGGGTTTGCTGTCTTCCAGCCCAGTGCTTCCTTCCTAGGAGCTAGAGGTCACTCCAGCGGGGAGAGGCTCAGGCCACCAGCTGAGTGGGGAGCACATCTCGGCTCCAGCAAATTCTCCCAAGAGCCCCAGGAGCCACTTAACAGGGCAGGAAGTTGGGACTCATGGGCTCAACACAACGGGTAGTGAAGGAGCTGGGATTCGAACAAGCAGTGAACGCTGGAATCTGCGTTCACACCCTTGGCCTTCCTACCTGGGTAGGAGGGGGGCAAACAGAAGGGGCGGACTGCGGGGGTGGCACTGCCTGGACCGAGGCTCGCTCAGGCCCCTCTCCCTGTCTTTATCCCTGCCCTATTGTCTCCAGATTCTAGCTCCATTTCAGAATCTGACTTCACACAGCTTTTGTGCAAACTGAAAAGCCCTTTTTCTTTGTGATTATAATTTTCTTCTTCTTTTTTTTTTTTTTGGCATCCAAAATCTCTTGACAGGAAAATCGGCGCTCGAGGTTTGGAGAAGTTTGTTTCCTCCTCCATGCGAAAGCCATTAGGGGGCTGTCCGACCGGAGCCCATGCATGTGTGCACACACAGGCGATCCAGCTCCCTGCCCCGCACCCTGGAAAAGTGTGTCCAGCTGTCAGGCTGGAGCCGGCCCGGCCGGAGGTAATGCAAGCCAGGCCGCCCGGGAAGCACATTCTTTAATCAGGACTCATGTCCCCCAGCCCCCCACCCCAGCCTGGCCTCCATCAGGTGCCTGCTCCTTCTCTCGGGGTGGGGGCTTCTCCGTGGCTGCAGATACGGCCTGTGCCGGGCCTGGGGGTGCCGGGGGTGGGAGGGATGGGGTGGGGGGAGCTTCCCGGCTGGTCCAGGCCCCTCTGGTGGAGGAGCTGGGGCTGGGGGACTTGGCAGGGCGGAGAGGCAGTGGGCAGACTCTGACGGTGAGTGTGGCGAGAGAATGCAGTGGGGAGGAAAGGGGGTCTTGGGAGCAAAAAAGAGGACAGCGACGACAACGAGAATTAAGGATGGTGGAGGGAGTGTGGGATGCAAAAAAAAAAGGGGGAGAAATGGAGAAAGTGAGACAGAGGAAAAGGGAGGGAGGGAGCCAAGGACAGAGAGAAGAAAGGAAGAGGAGGAGGGGTGGGTTAGGATCAGAGCGATAAACAGAGAGAGAAGAGCAAGTAAGAGGAGAGAAAAGTAAAAAAGATTCCGAGATTATTTCCAGAAGTCTCCAGGGAGGGAGGGGGCTGGAATCCCCGGGGGGCTGGCCTCAGACAGGCCTGGGTTTGACTCCCTTGCCGGCTGTGTGACCTTGGCCGGTTCCTGCCCCCGCCCGGACCTCCGGCCGAGGCGTGTCCTCGGAGGGTGAAAACCCGGTGGGAAGAAGGGGGCGGCGGTGACTCTGTCATGGACTCAGCCTCTTTCACGGCCCGGGATGAGATGGAAGGATTTCTCGTCCCCACAGGAAGGGGCTGCGAGGCCTCTTGAGAGAAGTTTGATTCCTGTGTTGACTTTGGTGCTAAAGACTAGCCGCTTCCAAGGCCAGCAAGATTACACACACGTGTGTGTGTGTGTGTGTGTGTGTGTGTGTGTGTGTGTGCACGTGCATGCTCATGTTCACACTCACCATACATGCTGTCCCATCTCAAGACCCCACACAGCCCCCAGGGTCCCCCTTTCTCCCCTGGAGGGGTGGCTGGATTCTGGCCAAGGCTACTGGTGACTCTGCTGGGTGCCAGGACCTGCTGTGGCCCAGCCAGGCCTCTGCCATCTCCCAGGGCGACCAGCAAGGAGAATCCAAGTGGAAGATGGTCCTGAGGATGAGGAAGGTACTGAGATGATGGGAAAAGGAGACTGAAGTGGGTTGGGGCCCAGCTCTGAGCTCCTCGTCCTTCTCATCCTCATCTGTGAAATGGGCGTAGCGTTGCCCCGCAGTCTGTTTCCTCCAGCTGCTGTGAGACAAATGAAACCAAACAAACTTCTCTGAGCCCCACCCTTCTGGGCCCCGCATCGCTGCCTGACCCACTGCACCGTCTGCGCGTGCTTCTGTCTCAGCTTCTGGCTGTGAGCCGTGAAGGGTTAGGGACCACGCCTGCCTGGCTCACCTGAAACCAAGGGCTCAGCCCGCGGGAGGGGCCCGCCAGCATCCGTGCCTCCCTGCTGTGCCCTTCTCCCTGTGAGACCTCCATTTCTCTGGGATACCTCGGATGCAACACTCGGGGCCTCAGTTTCTCTCTCTGGGAAATGGGTTGCAGGCATGGCCCTGCCGCCCTCCTCTCCAGATTGTAGAGGGGATATGGGAAAGGGGGGCTCTGCCAGCGGCGGCGGGAGGGGGTGCTTGTTCTCGCTGCTTGTAGGAGCACTGGATCGGGAGTCTAGGGATTAGAGTCTGTGCTCAGACTGGCAACTAAGAGTCACCGGGTTGCAGGGCCTCAGGTTTTCCATCTGTGACCAGCCCACCCCGTGGTGTCTCCCTACTCCCAGTTCCCAGGAGTCCCCTGGCTCCCGACTCTGGCCCCACCGCCCCGGCTGTCTTTTATGTTCTTATCTGCCCACTCTGTCCGGCTGCCTTGTCTCTGCCTCTTCACCCGCTGCCCCCCCACCCCCAGCCATTCATCCTTTGTCAGAGGTCATGGGTGGGGGAGGGGTCTCCCCTGCCTGCCCGGCGGAGCTTTATCTGTAATCTAATGCTGGCCCCAGGGACAAGGGGTCAGGGGCACTGCTGGAATGAAACAGGAGGCCCGCGGGTCCTGGACAAGGGCGTTGGGGGAAGGGAAGCTGGCAGGGGGAGGACCTGGGCCCGCTCCCTCTCCGTTCTCTGAGGGCCCCTTGGGAGTGTGTCTCCACCTCTGGGCCCCTCTGCTTCGAAATCGGGGTGCCTTGGGCAAGCCATTCACCCTCTTGAAGCCTCAGTTTCCTCTCGGGCATAGTCGTTTCAGGGGAGGGAGGATCCAATGAGCCCCTGTATTCCTTACACGGCCTGTGGCCCGATGGGGCCTCGGCTCTTATGTTCCACTGGCCACTCCGTTACGTTCCACTGGCCACTCCGGTGTCTGCTGAGAACACTGAGGCTGCAAGAGCCGCAGTCCCAGGCAAGGGGAGGGCGAGTTGCCATTTAAAACCAATTCTGTGTGTCTCCGGGACCATGCGTGCTCTTTCCACAGCAGAGTGATGGGAGTCAGAGGTGAAAGTCCCAAATCAAGCTTTCCTACAGTTCCAGGGGGAGAGTGAATTATCTTCCACTCACAGACAAGGGCTCCTCTGCACTGCTGCACCTCTGTCTGGTGGCAGCTTGCAACTTTCCGGAGAAGGTGGCCTTTGCGATATTTACGAGGGAGTTTTACAGAAATGGGCGATGTGGAAGAGGCAGGGAAGGGCATCTCTGGAACAGCACAGGCAAAGGCACAGAGCCATGAAGAAGCAGGATGGTATTTATAGGTCTGGGGGTGGTAGTCCTGCGTGTTGGAGTGGAGGATGCTTGAGGGAGTGACTTTGCACGTGGGGAGGCAAGCCAGGCTGGGGTACATTTCTGGATATTGGTGGACAGTTTTAAGCAGAGTCCCTTTTAGAAAATTCGTCCTGGGGGCAAAACTGGGTGGATGCACAATTTGCAGAGACGAATCTAGATAGGGGAAAGTACTTCAGAGAAGGTGGCTGGGGGAATAAACCAGACGTTCGGGAGAGGTGAGTCCAAGTCCAGCAATAATTAGCAATGCAATTTGCGGTACAGCACCTGTCAGTGGGGACAGTGATGGAGCAGGAGAAGTTGAGGACAATGCCTAGATCTCTGGCTTGGGCAGCTCGGTGGAATGTGGGCCAACTCCCCCAACTCGGGGGTCAGTGGGCCATTGGGGGCGAAAAAATGAATTGAGTTGAGCACTTGTCACATCCGAGGAGCTGCTGAGTGTATTGGTTATCTAAGACCACAAAAACACTGCCTAACAAACAGCCACTAAAGCTCAGTGGAATTCAGTGATCGACATTTATTCAGCTTGTGCGTGTCTGGAGTTCAGCTGCTCTGAACCGGGCTAGGCTGATCTTATCTAAGATGGCTCAAAGTCCTGAGGGGGCAGGCTGCCAGCTGATCTACGCTGGCCTCACCCAGCACAACTGCGGAATTTGGCTCAGCTCAACATATCCCATCCTCCAGCCAGTTATCCGGAGAGTGTCCTCGTGGCCTCGACAGAGATGCAGAAAGTCCAATCACAGGAGTACTTTCCAAGCCTCTGCTTGCGTCATGTTGGCTTGCTAGCATCCCATTGGCCAAAGCAGGTGGCTGAGCCTAGCGTCAGAGGGGGGCAGTCTCTGTAAGTCACTTGGCCAAGGGTGTGGCTACAGAGAAGGGAGGAAAGATGGCGCCCAAGATGGGTGTCCAACCAGCCACGTGGAGAAACCAGAGGGACGTTGTGCGTCCAGGACTGGAAATTTGGCTGTTGACCACAGACCGTCCCTGAAGCCATGGGAGGGGAGGGGTTGCCCCAGCCAGTTGTGTGGCTGAAAAGCGCACTGGTCCCCTGGGTGATCCTTCCTTTCCTGCCACCTCCCAACTTTTCTCCGCATCTAATGGGATAACCTTGAAGCCTAGATGGCCACGGAGGCATGTGTATAGTAGATGTTCAACAAAATATCCAGCAGAAGGAACACAGCTGCGGGCGGGCAGGGGGGTTAACCCCTTGTGGGTGGGCAGGTAAATGCTTATACACAATGTGGGAGGCTATGGAAGCAGGTAGGACCCCGGGCCCCCTCGCCTTATCCCACCAAGGAAACATCCACCAAAAGTCTTGCTTTGGACAAAAATGTGGTCCATTTTGAGACCAGAAGGGCATTTGACCTGAATGAGTCCGCTCCTGGTCTCTGAGGTTCTAGACGCTTCTGCTCTATCTCATTCTGTCCTCCCAGCAGCCCTAGGAGGATGCAGACCTTACCCCCTGTCTTAGCAGCTGGGGAGCCTGGAGGTGAAGCTAAACCCAAGCTCACACTGGAGGCTCAATGGCAGAGCTTGCCGTCCAGTGCAAGACGCCCAAACCTCGGCTCTGCCTCCGCGGTCCCCGGCCCCCCTCTGGGGTGTGGGGGGGTTTCCTTCTTTATCCTGTAGCATAAAATCTGAGGTTCGCTGGGGGAGTGTTTAGTCAGGCGGCTTGCCTGGATGACGGCCCCCCACAGAGCCACCCAGCCCTCCCCATCAGCCGAGACTGATTCCCTTGGAGGGATTTTTTTTTTTTTTAAGGCAAGAAACAGCAGGAAAATCTCTCTCCCGCTGCTTCTTGTATTTCCTTTATAGTTTCCTTTGTTCTATATTTAATTTTTTGTTTTAAACCCGGTTGAAGAGAGATGGGCGAATCACCAATGGTTATTGATTTATTATTTATGGCGAATCATACGTTGCTTTAATCGCGTCTTCTGTCCCTTTCCTGCTCTACATAGTTGAAGGACAACCCAAGGAAATCATCCGAGGCATCAGAAGCGCCTGTTTATTTCTGCGTGCAACCTGTTGGAAGAAATTGAGACTCACTTGGGGGAGGGTGCTGGCTCTGAGCTGTTCTCCCAAGGGCAGAGATGTGACCCTGGGCCTCAGCTGGGCCAGAGGAATGAGCCCGGGGTCACCTCTCCTTGGTGACACGGTGTGGCCCCCGGGTGAAGCTGCGGGGGGGAGTGTCACGAGGCTGCTTGTGAGTCTCAAGGCTAAATGGTCCCCGATTTCTGTATGTTTTGGTACCTCTGGCCTCTTCCCCTCCAATCCCTACAGACACCCAGCTTCCTGACACCTCCAGGAACACGCCTGCGAAATCGCAGCCCTCTTCCAAAATCCCAGCACAAATAGTAATGATTCGCAATGTATAAGAGCCGATGTTTATTGAGAGCTTTGCTGTAAACAAATGTCAGGCGCTGTATATGAATCATCCTCTTCTGACTCAGCGCCTTGCAGTGGATTTTGTTGATTCCCATTTTACAGGTGGAGACACTGAGGACACGTGCTGTGGCGGAACTTGCCCGAGGAAACATCAGAGCAGGATGGGAAGCCCAAACTGCCTCTGAAGCCCAAACTCTTACCCAGGAGTCCATCTACCTCCCGAGAGGCTGGGAGCGGCCAGGCAGGGAGCCCACAGCACATGCAGAAGGACGTCCAGGCTGCACGTGCCCAGAACCGGCTCTGGGGCCAGGAGGGCTTCCTCCCGGCTGCCCAGAGTGGGCTTTGTCAGGACGTGGCACCTGCCTCTCTCTGGGATGCGGGAGATGTGGGAGATGAAGGGGATGCGGGGGTCGGGGGAACGGTCCTGCACGACCGGGCAACCTGAAGCTTCTGACTCCGGCAGAGGATGCTTCTGTAAGCCACGTAATTACGTGTGAGTACGAACATCAGAGAACATATACGTGAGTGTGAACAACTGATTTATAGGTGGGTGGAGGTACCTATGGTAACAGCGGTTAGCAAGGCCCCGCTGCAGTCCCCAAGGCAGCTCCTGATGCTGGCTGCTGCCCTGTGCCTGAGGGCTGAGGGTCCAGTCTCACCCAGTCCTGTTCCCTTCCCTCTGGCCTGAAGGGATCCCACCCCGCGGCTCCCTAGTCCCCCTGTAGTCACCTTCTCACCATCTCCCTCCAAATGCCCCCCGGGCAGGCCTGTCTGCCCCTTCTTGCCCACCCACCTTTCATTTCCCCACCTCCACACGTTTTCTGCTGCCCTTGACCTTGCAGTTAGCTTTCCCTGATCTCTGTTCCAGATGCTTTGTGCTCCTCAAAATCCTGTTCAGATGCCTCCTCCTCCGTGAGACGCAGGTGGGGAGATGGTCGCTCCGGGAATCTCAAAATACAATCTCTGTGCCAGAACTGGGTGGAAATGTGTCTGTCTGGCTCACCACCGTGTCTTGTACCTGGGACGCCACCCAGCCCGGGGAAGGTGCCCAAGAAATATTGGGTGAATTGGTGAGTAAAGCCCTTTTCTCCCCTTCTGCCCCCTCAGCTTCAGGACATCAGAACCGATCGGGAAAAGGAAAGAGCAGAGATGCTGGAATCCACAAGCTGGCTTGGAATCCTGGCTGCTCCCTGTCTGTTAGCTGCGGGACCCTCAGCAAAATACCCTCTCTGAACTATTCTTTCTATATCTGCTCGATGGCAATAGTTACACTTCCCTGGACAGTCGCGTGGCACCCAGTCCACCCTGGCACACCCTTGATGCTACTGATGCGAAAGAGCCAGGGTCACGGGAGCCTTACCTGACGTCATGGGAGAAGGTTCCAACACAAGGTCTGTGTCTCTTAGAACTAACGGGATGGCAGCCCCACCCCCCACCCCCACCCCTTGCTAGGATTGGTTTGCACATGTGCTAAAAGAAAAAAAATGTTGAATATGGTGATTACAAGCAGCCAATCAATTAGCCCATGTTCAGGGATTTGATCATAGCAGTCAATCGGTGATTGCCAATCTGCATATTTATTCAGTATCATTAATTATGCATCATGCAGCATTAATCCCCATCACATGCATGTGTGCGTGCTGTGGAACAAGGCTTTGGGTCCTGTCTTGGGGAGGATGCTGGAGGAAGCTGGGGGAATAGTGTGTGTTTGGGTTGGCGGGGTACATCTCACATGGTGACAGCCAGCTGGCATTGAGGAAAATTGATTGCTGTCTTTGCCTTGGCTGCAAAAACTGGGCCTGGTCTGGCTCTTTATTTAGATCTGGGGTTGCAAACTGGTGATGGAAGGACTGATCCAGCCTGTAGCTGTGTTTCATTTGGCCTGAACAGGAATGGACAAAAAAATGGATATAATGATTTTAGTGTGGGCGTGCAGTTTGCCACAGTCCCCACTCCTCCCAATTGCCTCAGACACCACTTACTTCACTTCCTAGTTTTCCTGCTTGGCCTTTGAGGGCATTTGAATTGGCCACCTGTAGATTTTCTCAGCCTTTTAAAAATTATTGTCGGAGTTCCTTGGAGTTCTTTTCGTGGCTCAGTAGTTAACGAATCCGACTAAGAACCATGAGGTTGCGGGTTCAATCCCTGGCCTTGCTCAGTGGGTTAAGGATCCGGTGTTGCCGTGAGCTGTGGTGTAGGTTGCAGACGCCGCTTGGATCCTGCGTTGCTGTGGCTGTGGCGAAGGCTGGCAGCTACAGCTCCTGTTAGACCCCTAGCCTGGGAACCTCCATATGCCGTGGGTGAGGCTCTACATAAAGGCAAAAAAGACAAAAAAAATTATTGTCGGAGTTCCCTTCGTGGCTCAGTGGTTAACGAATCTAAGAACCATGAGGTTACGGGTTCAATCCCTGGCCTTGCTCAGTGGGTTAAGGATCCGGTGTTGCCGTGAGCTGTGGTGAAGGTCGCAGACGCGGCTCGGATCCCACGTTGCTGTGGCGAAGGCCAGCGGCTACAGCTCCTGTTAGACCCCTAGCCTGGGAACCTCCATATGCCATGGGTGCAGCTCTAGATAAAGGCAAAAAGATAAAAAATTATTGTCCCCCTAAGGAACCATTTTTGACAGTTTTCCCTACTTGTCCCTTCTCCCCACCCCCCACCAGTGAAATTTTAATACCACAGATATATTGGACAGATGTTTATTTTCTTATGTATGGCTATAAGAATTTTTTGTCCCCCAAAGAGCAAACTTCACCCTTTTTGAGAATGCATCCTCTAGGTTGTTAAGTTCTCCACTTGTCTCTGGTGGTACCCATGGTGGGGCAGGGATAGAAAGGGGATTGGCAGTGAGGTGATTTTATTTGTATCATCATTTCCCTTATTTCATTGGGTGGACCCTCCACATTGGTCCCATGGTTCTCCTTACTTCCCCCTCAACTAGCTCTGAGGGGGATGTCTCTTAGGGAATCATAATTTCTCAATTAGAATTCGGCAGATGAGTAAATGGAAGCTCAGAGAGGGCAAGGGATTTGCCCAAACCTGCACAGCAAATCGAGAAGAGGGTAACAGCCATGACTACATTTTATTTATTTATTTATTTATTTATTTTTTGTCTTTTTGCCTTTATGTAGAGCCGCACCCGGGGCATATGGGGGTTCCCAGGCTAGGGGTCTAACAGGAGCTGTAGCTGCTGGCCTTCGCCACAACCACAGCAACGCGGGATCCGAGCCACATCTGTGACCTACACCACAGCTCACGGCAACGCCGGATCCTTAACCCACTGAGCAAGGCCAGGGATTGAACCCGCAACCTCATGGTTCCTAGTCGGATTCGTTAACCACTGAGCCACAATGGGAACTCCATGACTACATTTTAAAGTCAATACTTTCCATCCACCCATCTACTCCCTAAGGTAGGCTTATTCATCACTACATCATCTGGGCCTGGTACAGAAGCAGTGTTTCTAGAGAGCTGCAGTGCATATCAACACATTAAAATATTAAGGGCTCTGGACGTTCCCACTGTGGCTCAGCAGGTTATGAACACGACTAGTGTCAGTGAGGATGCAGGTTCCATCCCTGGCCTCACTCAGTGGGTTAAGGATCCGGTGTTGCCATGAGCTGTGGTGTAGGTGGCAGATGCAGCTTGGATCCCACATTGCTGTGGCTGAGGCATAGGCCAGCAGCTGTAGCTCTGATTTGACCCTGGGCCTGGGAACTTCCGTATGCCACAAATGTGTCCCTAAAAAGCAAAACGCAACAACAAAAAAGAAAGGCTCTTACAAGTCCTGTAGGGAAACAAGTAATTTTAGTTTGCGTAATGAAGCTTTCCTTGATCTTGTGTTTGATCACAGACTGTAAAACCTCTAAGTGCCATGTTCTTTGGCACTGGAAGATAAAATTATTTAGAGGCTCAAAATAACTCCAAACTAGAAATGACCCAAAATCCATCAAAAGTAAAATAAAGAAACTCTTCTATGTTCACACAGTGGAACACTATACGCAGTGAAAATGAATGACCTGCAACTCCTCGCAACAACATAGATGAATCTTACTATACAATGTTGAAGGGAAGAACCAGACACAAAATAACACTGATGCGATTACTACTATTATTCTATTTATATAAAATCCAGAAATAGATAATGTAAAACCATGTTTTCAGGTCTAAAGGAAACCCAGGGGAATGATGATCATTAGAGTCAGGAGGGTAATGAAATCTCATGGGGGGAGGGGAAGGAGAGGCATGGAGGAGGGGCAAGCAGGCACTTTTGATATTTTTTTTTGTCTGATTGTAAGAAAACACCTATGTAAATAGGTGTTTGCTTGATAATACGTCATTAAATTGTGCAAAACTACCTTTTCCGTGCTTTGCTGTGTGTTAGTCGTATTTCATGATTGAGAGCATGAAAAAAGCTTGTGTTGCCTTTGGCTCCAAGGGCGGGAGTGGAGGCTGGGAGGCCAGAGGGGAGGCTGCCGCAGACATCAGATGAGACAATGGTGGCCTGGACTGGGGGAGGTGGGGACAACTGGGGCAGAGAGAAGCAGAAGGATTCCAAGGGGACTTAGCTGATCACCTGGTGGCCCCCGGCGTGCTCATTGATGCTTTTGACTTCTGGCTTTTAACCACATCCTCCAGGACCTCTTCATCCTAGTCCTTGGTCATCAGAACCGGGAGACCAGACGGGCCTCATCGACTGTGCCTGGCAGCGGGGAGGACACGGGCAGTGTCAGAAAAGCCCGTGGAAAGGTGGCCAAGAAAAGAGACAGGGGAGCCAAGTGCCAAGATAGGGTGGTGAAGAGGCCGCTTCTCAGAGCTGTCACTGTGGGGGCCCCGGGCACCCCATGTTCCATTAGCCATTTCGTGGGGTCGTTTTAGTGGCCAGAGTGCACAGGTGGGGTGGCGGGCTGGCCAGGGTGACCTGCGCAGATGCGGCTGGAGGAGGGGACAGCGTCAGTGGCCGGACCTCACCCCAGCCCCAGGCCCCTGCCCAGTCCCTACTCCCTAGCGCCTTCACTCCCGCCTCCTGGGGACAGCGGCAGTGTTTTCTGTCTGGCCGGCCAGGCCTGGCTGTGCTGGGGAACACAGGCCCCTTCAGAGGTGCCCCCCGAGTCGGCCGAGCTGTCCGAGCCCTGACAAGCTCTTGAGGGAAGCGGGCGTCGCAGCCCCAGCTGTGTAAATGTTTTTGGTTTTCCTGCTGAGGCTGGGGGTTGAGTCAGTGCCAAGACAAGCCTCGCTGGAGTTTTCTTTGGCAAGGCGGCCCGCTCAGGAATGTCAGGCGAACTTTCCAAATGGGCTGGTTTGTCGGCGGGACCTCAGGCTGAAAGCCGAGCCCTGGGTACACTCTGCCATCATCTAATTACCGCGTCCCCAATTAGAGTCAAGAGCTATGGCCCGGCCTGGTCAGATGGGAGCTGTTTTCTCTGCTCACCCTCCTCTGTTTGGGAGGGGCCAGGGCTGTTCAAGAGGCTCTCTGTGGGCTCCTCGAGTGGGCATGGGTGGGAGGGTGGCTTTCACCATTCAGAGGGTGACGGCGTTTCCGGGGGGTGGGGGGTATGAACTCCACTCTGGGCCGCGGCTGTGAGGTTAGGAGAAAAGCCCACTCCGAGGGGTACGTTTTCCTTCTTGTTGTTGAACTTGCTTGACTGTGACTTGGACCTTCCTCAGACATCGCACAGAAGAGACGATCTAGAGTACAGCTTCCAAATGCAGAATCCTCCAGGGGTGGGCCAGTTACCTAAATGAGCGAAGCTGGCCAAGAGTGAGGCAATACAGAGGGGTGGGGACTGGGGCAGACGGGGAATTCAGGCCTCAGCCGCGGGGGTGGATGCTTCTCAGCTTCAGCTGACCTTGGCTTGGGGCGAATTGATTCAGATGTGGCCCAAACTTCTGAAGTTCCAAGAGAGACCCCCAAAATCTGTATTTTATGTAAAATCCCTCAGTCTCGAAATGTTGGGAACTAATTCAATTAGAAAAAAAAAATTGACAGAGGACCATGTTAGCCAAACAAAACACATCTGGGAGCCGGATGAGGTCTTCAGACCATGCATGTGTGACCTCTGGGCTCTAACTTCCTGACCCATGACTGCAAGCGGAGGGGACAGATGGAAAGAGCGACCTCATCCCCAACAATAGCAATGACAAAACCCTTTTGTCTGTGCTCTGGGCTGACCCACCCAGGCGTGGTGCTGAGCACTTTCCTTATGCTGAGCTCCATTTAAGTCAACCTGATGGGCAGGCAGCATCATGCCCACTTTACAGATGGGAAAACTAGTCTCCAGGAAGGGATGTAACTTGGCCAAGGTCACACAGTTGATCAGGGGCAGAGCAAGAATTGGATGCCAGGTCTGTCTGACCGCCCAGTACCGGGCTGCAGTCATGAGATTTGCTTTTATGTTGTTTTTGAATTCATTCATTCATTTGTTCCATAAAGCTTTCTTGAGCTCCTGCCGTGTGCCAGGCACTGTGCTGGGTGCTTTGCAAGGATTAAATGAGGGGATATACGCAAAGAGCATAGAGCATATAGTAAATGCCCAGGTTGTTAACTCCTGTGTTATTACTATTATCAATATGCACCTACCTACGTGGGGAGTGTCCCGCACAGGCTGTTGGGGGATGGGGTGTGAAGGAGGTTGTAAAAATACAAGTAATGTTTAGATGCTTCCTTTTTTTTTAATTGAAGTATAGCTGATTTTTAAAACTGTGTTAATTTCAGGTTACAGGAAAGTGATTCGGTTATATATGTAATATATATTATATATAACTGAATATATAATATATATTCAGATTCATTTCCATTATAGGTTATTATAAGATGTTGAATACAGTTCCCTGTGCTATACGGTAAACCCTTGTTTATCTGTTATGTATAAAGTAGTGTGTATCTGTTCATCCCCTACTTCTAACTTATCCCCTCTTCCCCCTTTGGTTACCATAAGTTTGTTTTCTATGTGTGTGAGTCTGGTTCTGTTTTGTAAAGTCCATTTGTACCCTTTTTAAAGATTCTACGTATAAGTGATGTCATAGGTATTTGTCCTTCTCTTTCTGACTTCACTTAGGATAATCTCTGGGTCCATCCATGTTGCTGCAAATGGCATTATTTTATTCGTTTTTTATCAGCCTCTTCTTTTGAAAATGCTCTGCTAGATGCTTCCATTGACTCTCTCCATGAATCTGGGATTGACTCA
This sequence comes from Catagonus wagneri, assembly GCA_004024745.2. Lineage (NCBI taxonomy): Eukaryota > Metazoa > Chordata > Mammalia > Artiodactyla > Tayassuidae > Catagonus > Catagonus wagneri. The sequence goes on from PVHT021183555.1 coordinate 6,940,419, forward strand.
TCTCTGATCTGTGAAACGGGTACAGTAGGCAACCAGTCAGAGTCACTGGGCACCGAAGTTCAGCTCACGCTGGCCAAGCTCCAGGTGAGTGCTTGGGGGAGGTCTTGACCATCTTGGTGCCCCCCCACCCCTGCCGACCCGGGGGCAACAATGGTGCTTGCGAAGGTGGCCAGCTAACTTGGGAAGTTAACGGGCTTGGGCAGAAATCAGCCAGCCTTGCAGTATTGGAGAGGCAAAGGCAGGGTGCGAGGATGGCACCCGCTGAGTTTCTGAGGCCTCGGTGGGGTCAGAGGCGTCCGGACTAAGGTCTCTGCAGCAAACTGATATTTACAGTGTGCACAGCCAGACTGCACAGCGGGCTCTCCCCAGCTCTCAAACATTCACTGGCTCCCCATTACCTCTTACATTGCCCACAGTGAGCCCTGGACGAAAGTTTGAATGCGTGAGTGCCTGTGAGCAAGTACACACCACATGCATGCAGGCAGCCCACACTGGGCCAGTCCCTACCCAGCCACTTGGTGATGGCTTCGGCCCCACATAGAAGGCAGCTGAGGTGTGGTTGGTCAGAGAGAGCCCAGAACTTGGCATTCTGGTAGAATTCTGGGGGGAACCCAGCAGAGAGGCGAGGCCAACCCAAGTGCTGACTTCTTGGTTTTGTTTCAGTCCTATTTCATGATTCAACAATACCTTTGTCACCTCCGGCGGCCATTAACAAAAATCCCCCAGATTGGGTGACTTACACATAGATAGACATTTAGTTCTCGCAGTTCTGGAGCCGGATTCTGGAGTGCAAGATCAGGTGCCAGCCTGGTCCGGTTCTGGGGGGAGCCTTCTTCTGGGCAGTAGATGACCAGCATCTGCTGTATCCTCACGTGGCAGAGGGCCCAAGAGGGGCAAGCTCCCTGGTGACGCTTATAAAGGCAGTAATCCCATCAGAGGACTCCACCCTCGTGACCTCATGAAACCCATTACTGTCCAAGGCCCCACCTCCTAATACCATCCCATAGAGGGTGGGGTTTCAATATATGAATTCGGGGGGACGGGGCACAAGCATTTAGTCCATCACAGAGGGCGAGCTCCCTCAGGCCAGGGAGGGGAGGGGACGGGACTCCAAGCTGACAAAGATAAGCACCGTAATGCACATTTATGGAGCCTTGATTATATGATGGACGCAAGGGAACTTCGCTGGATCCTTCCTCTTGCCCTGTGATACCCAGTTCTTCAGCAGGGGAAGCTCAGAGTGACGTCATGGAGCAGATGAGTGGGAAAGCCAGAGACTGAGCCCAAGCCCGTTTGCCTCCAGACACAGCTTTCAGAAGTACAGCCTG
>PVHT021183555.1:6942746-6953337 GCA_004024745.2 Catagonus wagneri
AAGTACAGCCTGTTTACCCACAATCCTCCGCAAAGCAGCCATTATGGCCACGCCCACTTCGAGGAGGCGTGTCCACACGGCGGCCGCAGCAGAGCGCGGACTGGACCAGAACCCAGGTCCTGCACCGCCATTCCATAGCCCCGCCCCTGGTCGTGGGACCTTTAACCCACGATTGCCATCCCCGCCCCCCGCCGCCATGCTGGATGACCTGATCGGGCTTGAGGTCCCCGCCAGGCAGGGTCTCTAAGGGCTCCTTGAAGCCCTCAAGCTGAGGGTGCCCACGTGGCCACGCAGCCTCTCCCCAAGGCCAGTTCCAGAGCTGGAGGAGCCCAGCCAGCCGCTGGAGGTGGGTGATTTGGAATCAGAACACACAGCTCTTCCTGGTATGTAATGAGCAGGGAGTGAGCTGATAGATATGCTAATTTCATTATTCATGTACATAATTACAATCTAGAAGTTGGCAGCTTTCTAGGTAATGACAGGAGGGAAGGGGAAATTTACCTAACTTTTGTAATATATGTATGGTATTATTTAACTCTTAAATTAAGATCGGGGACCTAATTCATCGCATGAGGCCCATGGATGTGAGGCACCGATGCAGAACCTCACTGAATCTCTCCACCGCCTTCCTTCAAGAAATATCCACCATGTGCCAGGCCTGGTGCCAGCTGGAGTGTTGCTATGGTGATGGAAGCCCAGTCTCTGGCCTCAGCATCTCAGGGTCCAGGTCATGGATTAGTGAAGCAAGAATTGGATAGTGCAGTGAGGGGGGCAAGATGTAACAAGAGCAGGGAGTCTGGGAGGGCTTCCTGGAGGAGGAGGCACGGACACTGGTCTTGAAAGGTGGAGTAAGTTGATTATGCTGAGAAGAGAGGAGAGGCATTTGAGGTGGGTGGTGGGGGGAATAGCTTGGACAAAGGCTAAGAGGTGAGGTCATGAGGAATTTTGGAGGATTCTGGGTCAGAAAAATGGGAGGAAAGGCTGGTATGTGGTTCTGAGAACGGGCCTCTCCAGATTCAAATCTTAAAAGCAGACAAGCTCAGTCTCACTGGGAACCCCAGCGTGAGGGTGGCTGATGTGTCTGGGGCCCATACTCCCTCTCCACCCCCCACCGATAAGGCCTGGGAACAGTGGATGGGAGAAGGCTGTTTGAGGCCCCCTTGGAGCCTGCTGGCTCTCGGCAGCGGGCACCCAGCTGGGGGAAGCCAGACTCCGGGCCTGAAACAGCCCTACAATGGGGGAGCTTGGAGCCCAGCCCTCCGAACTGCGCGCGGGGGCATGTCCCAGAGTGGGGCCCCCGCGGTCCCCAGCAGCCTGCAAACAAAGCCAGCTTTGGGCTTTCCCCCAGCTGGACTGGATGTGGGGTTTGCAGAGGGGCCTGGTCCCCATGGGGGTGTGAAATTCCTGATTAGGGCCTACGGCCTCCCCAATGTGGCTCTTCCTGCCCCCTTCCCACACCAGGGGAGGGAACAGCTGCACAAACACAGGCTGGAGAGGGAGGCAGCCGGGATGTGAGGTGCCGTCCGTCCGGCAGCCCCATGCCCCACGTGGTGCCCACGGACCCTTTCCAGGGAGGATCTGTGTGTGTGGCACTTGGGGCGCATCCTGCAGCCCGGGAGGGTGGCGGGGTCACCGCACGGGTGTCTGTGTGTATGCGTGTGGAGGGAGGCGCACACTGAGTCATGGCTGCGTGTGGAACACGTATCAGGATATGGGTGTGTCGACTGTGTGTGCATGTGAGTGTGTTAACGCAAATGACCGGGAACGAGCGTCAGTGTGGGTGTGTGTGCGTGGGCAGTTGCGGAGGCACACGGACACGCAAAGCTGTGTGAGGCGTGGCCTGTATGCACAGGTGTGCTTGTGCTGGCACGTGTGTACGAGAAGTGGACGTGTGTGTGACCACATGTGTGATCCCTTTAGGGTGTGTGTGTGTGTGTGTGTGTGCGCGCGTGCACCAGTTAGGCTATGTGCATGTGTGCATGTGGTAGTATTTTCTGTGTGTGTACAAGGTTTGTGTGCCTGTGTGCATGTGTGAGGTTGTGTTGGCCTGTGTCTGTATAAGTTCTGTGTGTGTGTGTATGTGTGTGTGTGTGTGTGTTGCTTATGCTGGAAAGAGAAGGGGCTTGTTTGGAATGTCATGGCAGGTGAGGGTCTGAGTCAGGGTTCAGGGCCCCAGTGACAACCACAGGGAATGTGCCTGCCTCCTGGGGTGTCTGCTCCCCCTGCCTAGCCACTGGCATCTTCCCCAAGCCCCGGTTCTTCCCTCTGACTCGTCCTCCGTGGCTGCGTTCCTCCGAGGGAACGGTTTGTTTTCCCTTCGAGTCCATCCTTCTGTAATTGTTTCCATGTATTTCCCTTGATTTGCAGTTTGCAATCCATCCCCGCATCACTCCGCTCCCCCACCCAGGAACTGCGGGCTGAGAGCCCTCAGCTGGGCAAGTGCATGGATGAGGCTGGGTGAGGACACGGGGCGCCAGGCACCCGCCGGGGCCTCTGACACCTCTCCAGTCACCAAGGCCTTCCATGTCTGCTGGAAAGCTTTTTACATGAAACAACAGGACCCTGGGATTTCTTATGTCCATTGATTAGATAACTTCCCTGAGGCTCACCGAAGTTGGGCAGTGGGCCGAGCTCCCGGGGAACCCAAGCAAGGATGGGAACTAGATCTCAGTTCCTAGCCTATGCCCCATCATGCCTTTCACGCTCCATGCTGCCTCATGGGCCCATCGCACTGTGCCCTTCCCAGCTGCCCTTTCTCCATCTGACCTTCCTTTCTGGGGACGGGAGGAAAAGATTGAGGATGAGTTTGCAGTTCTCCAGGTTAAAATGGAGACCCAGGGAAATTTATATGATTCCACTTTCCGCTTCTCTCTGGATCCCTCATTGAGCCAGTAATGTATTCCCCCTTCTTGCTAACACACTTTTTAAAATGTTAATAGACTGTAAATTACTTTTCTTTTTTCTACTTCTTAAAATAAGCGTTTCCTCTTGTAGATGGCGAGGCGAAGCTGGAGTTACGGGCTTGGTTTTATTACTGTTGAGATGAGATGGACTGGAGAAGGGTTCATGCAGCTTTTATAGGAACTATTTTATTTATAAGAATTTTCCTAATGTCAGATGGATGTGACATGCCTGGTTTCTTTCTGCACAGCCTTGAGAGAAGGGGGGAATGTAGTATGGCCGGGGCTTGGGTCGACATGTCTTTGCCTTGGAAACTCCAGAGCTGGTAGAAGGCATCTGCTTTTTAGCAGGCCTAAAGTGAGAGCCTTCCAGTTTCTACCTGCACACTGCTGGTGATGGGGAACTCACTTCCTATTGAGATAGCTGGTCTCCAGGAAAACCTCTAGGTCCTTTCTTACATTGGCATCACTTCCTGGTCCTAGCTCTGCTTTCTGGAACTAGAGAGGAACACCCCTCCACCACACACAGACACACACACAGACACACAGACACACAGACACACACACACACACACACACACACACACAGAACACTTGGGGGCTTCCCAGAGATTTCAAGGCAGCCACAATAGCCACCATGCCCCATTCTGGGTCTTCATTTCTCTGCACAAAATAGCCTCCTGGCTCTTTAAATAGTTTTTCCTCTCTTCATCATCTCACCCACCTTCCGAAATATATCCAGATTTTTTTTTTCCTTCCAAGATCGGAAAGACTACTGTAGCTTCTTTTAGTTAACCAGGGCCAGTATTTCCCATTACCATGTCTGGAACATCCTAATTGAATGGGCTAAGGAAAAAGACAGTTCCTTTGCAGCAGGACTTATCAGAGCCTTTATGCCATAACCACATGTGGTGACTGTCCAAAGAAGATACAGGAGTCAGCACATTATAAACTCGAGTGACTGGAAACATGGATTTTTTAAAAGACATCTCAGAGGGTATGTGTACCCAAAACTGTTTGGAAATGACCTAGGGTGGTGAATTTCAAACAAGAGAATAGTGACTGTTAGCTCATAGAAAACCAGCATGTGGGTTCTGGCGTAGCATTTCACCACAGTGGTTTCTGCTTGATTGTGGCTGCCTCAAAATGGCACTGGTGGAGGCCGATGCAAGGATGGCAGATTCTCAGGGTAGTGGTGACACTTTGCCTCCCCCCTTACAGGTTCAGTTTTCCATTATGTGCAGTGAACCAGGTAAATCTGATAGCCTTTCAAGGTCACTTCCAGGCTCTGAACTGTCCCCTGTGGTTTGGGGCAGGTGCTCATGGGACAGGTTATATTAGAAAAGGAATCCAGCTCTGCCATGTATTACCTTGGCAATGACTTGACCTCTCTGACATTCAGACTCCTCATCTGTGATCTGTGATTTGTTTCTGAGTCTTCTTTGTGGGGCAGATGGAGCCCAAGGCCCAGCACAGAAGACATGCTTGAGAAATGCCAGTGGCTCATTCACAGATTTTAAAAGACTTCACTGGTGTCATCTCCTCGCAGGCATCTTCACCCAGCTAGGCTGACCTTCCTGCTGGCCTCAAATGTGCCAAGCCTACCCCTGCCTCAGGGCCTTTGCACACACTGCCTTTTCTGCTTGGAACCCACTTTCAGGCTGTATCCTCCTGGTGCCTGGGCAGTGCTCAGTAAACAGTGGCTGAAATGCTGTGAGTTGATGATCCTTACAAATCGTCCCTTCCCTGAGGCCACCAGGCTCATGGCCGCAGGCTGGCAAAGCCTAGAATCTGCCTTTGTCCTGCCTTGAGAAAGCAAGCAGGCCCTTGCACACTTGCACCCGCAAATGCCCTGAGAGCAGCTCTCAGGACCCCCTGGGCAGGGGAGATGTCAGCTGGGGGCAGTCAGCCCCCCCGACCCAGCCCATGGCCCCTGCCAAGTGCAGGCGATGTGCTCAGGGCTGATTGCTGTCCCTTCCCCAGTTGCTCGGGCTGGCCACCAACTTAATCAATCTTGAACAATTGGCCACAGGCTTGTTTCCTTAAAAGTGATGTTACCTCTAATTATCCCCGACAGGATGCGATGCAGGCTCCTTATTTTCCCTTTTCAGCTCATCAGAGCACGTGTGTGCACCACAGCTGAGATAATTGAATCTTCTTTAAACCAACAGGCCAGGGTGGGGTGGTCTGGCCTCCCCTGGGCTGAACAGGCCTCCTAACATGAGCGCATGAGGACAGTCTGGGGCATCTGCTGAGAACAGAGTAGTGTCTGTGACCCCAAAGGCTCTGCTCACCCCAATGTCACTTGCTATCCAGCTGTCGTATGCCTGATAGTCCACCGTTTGTTGCATCTTTGGGTTGAGGGGGTGTTGGGGTTGAGTGCCCAGTGGCCTGGGTTCAAATCCCGGCTGGGCCACTTTTGAGCTGTGTGATCCTGGGAAAGTTGCTTAATCTCTCTGTGCCTCAATTTCCTGGTTTTCTTGTCTGTGAAATGGAAGTCATGATCGAATCTCATTGTATGTAGAAGAGTGCCTGCCACACAGCAGGTGCTGTGTCAGTGTGGCTACTATTACTGTCGAGGCCCTTTTGGGTGGGGGTCGTGCGCAGTGGGGAGGGGGATTTTATGGAGGATCTATCTCCTTTGGGAATTAGATTTTCAAGTTAACCTTTCAATTCTTCGGGCCAAGGCTTCTGGGAAATGGGTCAATCCAATTGTGGCTGCAGAGAACGTGGAATCTGAGAAAGAGAATTTGGGACCAGAAGTAATCACGCGGTGAGTCCCCGGAGGTCATTCGGCCAACCCTCTTGCTTTTCAAATGGGACAACCGGGGCCCAGAGCTGGTAAGAACCTGCCCAAGGTCACATGGAGAGACAGCGATGAACTTGGCAGAACCTATGGCTTAATGAAAACTGTCATGATAGAGAAGATGCACTTATTACATGCAGAAATGCTTATACTGTTTTAACTCTCACCACAGCCCTGTGAACGAAGTAACTCTGAGTGTGTCCCCATTTCTCAGGTGGGAAAACTGAGTCTTGGCGGTAGTACTGAGCAGCACTAGGCTTACCAGTGCAGAATCGGGATTGGTGTGTCTGATGCAGAGCTGGCATTCCTATCCACCTGGGGGGATACCAGCCCAGAGGACGGAGTGAGGCCGGTCCATAGAAGACCCTCTGCTGCCCTCAGCTGAATAGTCTGGGGCTCCTGACATGTGGAGCCACAACTGCCAGTCTCCTTGAATAAGAGGTCTAGGCAGCCCCTGGGGCGGCGGGGTGGGGGCTCTCCTGACAAGCAGGTACTCTCCTGCGGGCTGGACGAGTGGGGGTTTCCTCCGTCCCAGGCTGCTTCGCCATTGCTCTTCCCATCCATCCTGGGTGCCTCCGGGGGCAGGGCCATCTCTGCAAAGAGCCAGCCGTCTTCCCCTTGTCAGCTTCACGGTAAAGGGTTTCCCTGCTCCCAGGAAACCCTGCCCCGGGGCCGGGGGTATTGCCCCAGCGGCGCCACTGATGAGGCCTCTGCCTTTAGGCCTCAGATGGAACGCCACGTGTGTGCTGGGACGGAAAGGACGGTCCCCAAAGGGAGGGCTGAGTTAAGGAAGATAATTTGCTCGTCTTCCACCCACCATGCCCACCCTAGCACCCTGGTCTACACCCGGCCCTGCCCATCTCCCAACCCCAGGCACCCGCACAGGGCACGCTGGCCTTCTTGCAGATCCAGCCAGGCTGATCCCTGCCCTGGCACACAAGCGTCTCCGAGTAGTTAAACAAGTGTTAGGAGTTCCCGTTGTGGCTCAGCGGTAACAAACCTGACTTGTATCTGTGAGGACACAGGTTCCATCCCTGGCCTTGCTCAGTGGGTTAAGGATCTGTCATGGCCATGAGCTGCGGCGTAGGTCATAGGCTGGCAGCTGCAGCTCCGATTCGACCCCTAGCCTGGGAACTTCCATATGCTGCAGGTGCAGCCACAGAAAGAGAAAAAAAAAAGGCGTTGGTTTGTTGACAAGTGGGGCCCTTGACGTCAGGGGTAGAACTGGCTGGGAAGAAGGCACATCCCTCCCGGGGCAAGGGCTGCTCAGCCGGTCTGAGCATCAGATGTGTTGTCAGCCTTGCTCTCTGTGGACACCGCCCCCGGGGGAGGAGGCACATGGTGTGTCCGGCTTCTGGGGCGGTGCAGGGGGCAGCTCAAAGAGCACTGGACCCAAAGTCCTGAGACCCAAAAAGAGAGAGCCTCACTGAAGACAACAACAATAATAATAACAACAGAAAGCCTGTCTGTTTATTGAGAGCTCGCTATGTACCAGGCGCGGTGGAAGTGTCTGATGCACACAGCCCTTTGAAGAAGAAATTTTCTACCATTCCCAATTTGCAGAAGGGAAATCAGGCTCAGGAAGGGAACAAATGGTCAAGGCCCTACCCACCCCCTACCTCCGTTTGTTGAATGACTGAGTGAACATCCAGCGTGTGTGCCCTTGAGCATGCATGAACCAGGGATGCACACGTGGAGTCTGAGATGTGAGTGGGCCCTGTCCAGCTCATTCTTGCATGAATTTGTTTAGGCGTATCTGTACAACCCTCTCCTGGGGCTAAGGAAAATCCTCTCCATTTAGATGTGAGCTGGGTGAGTGTCACCCAGAAGGGTCAGTGGAAAACGTGCAGGGGTGGGGCTGGGGGCTCTGGGGTCACACCAGTCTGCGTTGGAAACCCAGCTCTGCCCTGTGCTTGCTGTGTGACCTTGACCCTGCGGCTTTCCCTCTCTGTACCATGCACATGATCTCCATTCCTCTACGTAGAAATGCTGGGGAGCCACAGAGATGATATACATAAAATATTTCGCCAGTGCCTGGCAGAGTAGGTACAAATTAATTTTTTTTATAAGACCAGTGGACCACGTGAGTTTTGGGGCTAGGCCCCTGAAGTCTCTAGTTTAGAGGACACATTTATGAGTGTGCCTCAATCTCATATTCATTCTACAAATATTAAGTAGGTATTAATTAGGCATCGGTGTGCCCAGCCCTGCTAGGTGTTGGTTGTGGGGGTCAGGCAGCAATGAGAGGAGACAAGGTCCCTGCACTCTTGGTTCTCATGACCTCATGGAGGAGACTGGCATGAACTAAGGTGCTCCATCAATGATAATCCCTGCCACCCAAGGGCTGGGGGTGGGGTGGGGAGCTGGGAATGTCTAAGGGGAGGAGGAGGTGACAGGAGGGCTCCGCCTGGAGTCTGAAGGATGAATTTGGAAGTGAAGAGGAGAGGGAAAATCACTGCCACCGATAGGGATAGCATGTGCAAAGGGCCTGTGGTGGGCAAAAGCCTGGTGAGAGTAGCCCCTGGGAGGAGGAAGTTCCACATGTCTGGAGGGAGGGGCGGTGTGGGTGAGGGGGACTGGGAGGGGCTGGTCCTTGTGGCTCCAGTGGGGTTTGGGCCTTTATTCTCAGACCTCAGAAGCCCTGAAAGCCTTAAAGAAAGAAGTGACAGGCTCAGATCTGGGTTTTCGAAAGCTCTGTGTGGCCACCCCAAACCTGGGTGGACGGCAGCCTCAGGATGGGAGAGGCAAACACCTGTCAACCTGTCTGGCCCAGGGCTGCCCCAGGGGGAGGCCGGGACCTGCGCAGCCTGTTGGGAGGCAGGGAGCCAGGGCCCTCCCTCACCCCCAAGCTGGTGGGCTCATTTACATGATCCCGGCTTAATTCTCCCAGGGTATGCAAATGTATGCAAACCACGATCCAGGAGAGGCAAAAATAGCAGGGCGCATTAGCATCCCCCACAGGAATATTGTTTTATTCAAACGATGTGCTCAGGCCTGCTGAGTGGGCGGAAATGGGAGGTGCCTTGAGTCCACCCTCTTGGCCTTTGCCCGGGCCTTGGCCAGACCCCTGCTGCCAGGAGAGGCTCCAGGGTGCAGGGTCAAATGGTGGGCGGAGGGTCCCAGCTGCCCAGTGTCCAGGGGCCCAGGAGGGTCTCCAGGCGGGGAGGACCCCTGACTGCAAGGCCACCGCTGCCCCGGCCTCCACCCTCTGACTGCCTGGTCTTCCTCCCTCACTTCTTACGTGTCCAGGCCTCCCCCTCAAGGCTTCCTCCCTCCTTCTTGACAATCTCACCTTCGTCTTTGCTTCCCTCTGATCCATTTTTTTTTTTTTCTCTCTCTCTTCTCAGCTGCCTCCAGCCCTACCTTTTTGATGGCTTCGGTCTGCCCGACCTCTTGGGCCTTCTCTCCTGAGAATTCGCTCAGGGGTCCTTCTCTTGGTACTCGTCTCCCTCTGATTCTCCGTCTCCACCTGATTCTCCGTCTCCACCTCTCTGGCTCTGGGACTCCCTGTCCCCGTGTCCGGGTCCATCTCTGAGATTTTCTGTCTCTCCTTGTCGCTGTCTCGCTGTCTCTCAGCTTCTGTCTGTCTTGATCCGCATCTTCTCCTGCCCTGTCTTTCTGGCTCTGCTGGTCCCTCTCTGTTTTGTTTGAATTTGTGTCTCTGTCTTTCTGTCTGTCTCCCCAGCTCACTTTCTGGCCCTGTCTCTGCTCTGCCCCAGTCTGTCTGCTTCACGATCTTTCCACGGCTTTCCCCCTGCCGTCCTCATCCCCAGCCTCCTCTTCCCTCGGGCTGTCCTGGAGACCATTCTGGGACTCACAGCAGCGTCCCCGAGCTCACACCTGGTCCAGGGGGCTCTGGGGACACGTGGAGAGGTGCAGGGACCCCCTCCACATACCCCCAAGTCCCTGTGGGTACCAGGCCCCTGACTGCAGCCCAGGCCAGCCAGCGGTGGAGCCCATTCTGGACATCTCTGGGTTTGGGGATGGAGTTTGGTCTTCCCTGACCCCAGAAGCCGAGGCAGGTCTGGCCTGGGGAGTTGCCTGAGACTGGGGCAGTGGGGAGTCAGGGCAGAAACAAGAGCAAGTCTTGGCAGCAGCTCCTCCCTGACTGTGTGACCTCTGCAGTTGGCTTCCTTTCCCTGAGCCTCAGTTACCATCTCTTTAAAATGGGTTGATACAGGTATCCAAGCCTCGGACTCGTGGTGGGACAAGCGGCTGCAGTGGCATCATGCACGATGTGCAGTGCTCAGTGAGTATTATCTGCAGCCGGCGTCATTATCATCCTCGCCCCTGTAGCTCCGTGGGAGCTCCCCGTGCATCCTCATCTGGAAAACGGGGAGGGAGAGTTGCTGTCATGTCATCGGGCAGTTGTGAGAACTGGATGCCAGTGTTACAGACTTGGTACATAATAAAAAGCCTATTTTTTGCCTTCCTTCTCCAATTAGCTGTGTGATTTTAGCAAAGTGCCCGCCTCTCTCTCGGCCTCGGTTTTCTCATCTGGAAAGGGAGCAGCACATTCAGAACAGGTTTTGCCTCCTCTGAGGTCCTTTGGTCAAACCTGACTGGACTGGGGGTTCCCCCTGGGGTAGCTGCCAGTGGCAGAGACTCCACAGTGCCACCAAGTGGCCACTTAGGTCACCACGGTGCAGGCTTTGGGGTCTGGGGCTGGGAGCGCAGGTGGGCCTAACCTCTGTGACCTTGACAGGGCCTCCAGGCCCATTTCACGGAGTGGGAGAGAGCAGCCTAAGGGCACACTGCCAGGAGTTCTGGGTTGCAGTCCTGGAGCTGTCTGGGACTTGCTGGGTGACCCTGGGTCAGTGCATTTCCCTCTCTGAGCCATGCTTTCTTCCCCACATCAGACCAGCAGGGAGGCCTCCTCCGGCAG
>PVHT021183555.1:6953437-6988330 GCA_004024745.2 Catagonus wagneri
CAGTTTTATTGGGTGCCCATCCTATGCTGTGATCACAGTTTTATTGGGTGCCCATCCTATGCTGTGATCACAGTTTTATTGGGTGCCCATCCTATGCTGTGATCACAGTTTTATTGGGTGCCCATCCTATGCTGTGATCACAGTTTTATTGGGTGCCCATCCTATGCTGTGATCACAGTTTTATTGGGTGCCCATCCTAAACAACGACAGTGACCGTGATAATAACAGTAAGTCACCATTAATAATGAGAGCTTATTCGACGTCTGGCCTTATGCTAAGCATTTCATCTGTATCTGCTCGCTTAATTAACCTGAGGTAGACCCTCCAAAGCACTTTACGGAAATCAACTGGTTCAATTCTCCCAGCAAAGTGAGGCTCAGAGCGAAGAACCGACTCTTTGTCATTAAGTTCATTCACTGTGTTTTTGTTGAACACGAGCTCAGCCCTGGGGCCCAGCGTGAAGAGCACAGATTCTGTTGTGGCTCCTGTGGGTCACAGTTCAGTGGGGAGACACACGGTAATCAAAGAAAACAGCAAGAAATACAGCACTGGGAAATACTGTAGGAGATCTAAAGGGAAGGAAGAGGGAACAGTGAGAGGGACGAGGAAGGAAGGCAGGGGAATCAGGCCAAGGCGGCCTGGAGAAGGTCGTGTTTAAACTGAGGCCACGGGGGAGGATTAGGAACCTGCCAAGGGTGGCCTGTGAAGGCCGCAGGAACAGCCTGTGCAAAGGTCCTGTGGTAGCGACAAGCTTTCCCCATCAAGAAACTTACAGGAGGCCTGTGGTAATTCTTGAACCCAGGAATTACCTCCACAGTTCCACTGAGGTTCTTATCAGGGGTTCTCAGACCCTGAGAAAATCTCCAGAGAGCTTTAAACAAACAAACAAATAAAAACCTATGCCTGGGCCCTCCCCAGGGCGATTGCACTAGACTCTGAAGGTGGGGCTGGCTCAAGTAATTATTTTCATCTTCTGCATGATTCCAATGGGCAGACTGAGGGGCCTTTAGACTCTGAGGCTGGGGTCTTGTTAAACTTTCCCGACCCAGTGACTGGGGGTTGCAGTGGGGAGGGCTCCTCTTAAGAGAATGTTTATCCAGAATCGTCCCCTTTGTAGGCCCAGCCCTGCTGCCTGGCTTATCTCACACCTACTATGTCATCATGGTGCTGGTAGTTAACCATAAAGGCCTCCTGGGGTGATATTTGCACTATAGTAACTGGCACAGAGCCAGTACCACTCCCCCAAAGGGCCACCAGAATAGGGCAGCCTTTGGCAGACCCCTCTGACCTGTGCCCAGGGCTCTGTCTTCCTCTGGCCCTTGGTGGCCCCCATGCAGCTCAGGCCACATCTGAGCTGGATGAGAGAATACTGGGATGTATTGGTAATGTCTACCCTGGGCACAGCTTGGGGGTTCTGAGTCATCGCTGCTGATTTACTTTATCCAGTTACATTCAGGCCAAGCACATGGGGTCATAACTCCCCCCACCCCCATCCCCAGGAGGTAGGAAGGATCCAAGCTCACTCAGTCACTTGCTGGCTGGGCGATATGGTGAGGCATTAACACTTAGAGCTTTGTTTTCCCCTCTGTAAAGTGTGTTCACTGATTATATTAGCTTGTAGCGCTGCCATAACAAAGCACCACAGACTGGGTGGCTTCGACAAAACTGTTCAGGAGGCTAGAAGGCCAAGATCAAGGAGTCGTCAGGCTGGGCATCTTCCAAGGCGTCTCTCTGTGACTTGAAGATGGTTACCTTCTCCCACGATCTTCCCAGGGTCTTTCCTCTGAGAACATTTGTGTTCCAGTCTCCTCTTCTCATAAGGACACTGGCATATTGGATCAGGGCCCACTCTGAGGACCTTATTTTAACTTGTTTGCCTCTATAAAACCCTATCTCCAAATATAGTCACATTCTGAGCTACTGGGGGTTAGGGAATTCAACACAATGTGAGTATGAATTTTGAGAGGGGACACACTAGGAAACTGTCGGGGGCACGATTCAGCCCTAAGAGTGATGGAGCGTTCACATTGTAGGGGAGGGGGTGGCCCTTTAAGAACTGCCCATCTGTCTGCAGGAGACATCTCAGGATCGATGGCCATGCATCAGGCACTCTCTGCTGATCCTTCCAGGGGTCTGTTGCTGTAATAACAGACCATCGCTAAACATGGTGGCCTGAAACGATGACATTTATTTTGTTCTTGGATCTGTGAGTTGGGCAGGGTTCAGCATAGATCGCTGGTCTCTGCTCTGTGGAGTGTTAGCTGAGATTAGGCTTGGCCACTCACACACATGTGGTTGATGGTGGATTGGGGGCTACAGGCTGAAACCTTCACAGGGGCTGTTGGGGGAAACACCTGCACATGGCCATGTCCTCCCTACGTGGTCTGGGCTTCCTCACAACATGGCGGCCAGATTCTAAGGGCAAGTGTCCACATTACCTTTCACAACCTCAGCTCCAAAGTCAGGCAGCATCTGCTGCATTCTCTCAAGTCCAGGCAGTTGCAATGACCTGACCACTTTCAAAGGGAGGGGAGTTTGTCTGCACTTCTTGTTTGGCAAGTTCTGAAAATGTTGCTCTAGTCATTTTTGGAAAACACAATTTGCTCTAATTATGTTTAGAGCAAAGGCTCAGAGGAGGAAATACTCCCCAGGCCCACACCGCATAGGATGCCCGCCCTCCCATCATCCCAGAGAGCCTCTTGGAATGCGTCCACTCCCCAGTGGGGGCCAGCAAGGTGGCCTTCCTTCCCCAGGGTCCACATAAAGGCCTGTGGCTGAGGCTCCATCTGGCTTGTGGGATGGATTTGTCACTGGGAGAAAAATAACTGATTTTCTGCTTTTTTCCCCAGCTCTTTATTCACATGTTGCCCAGCAGGGGGTAATCAGGGCTCTGAGGCCCTCCTGGCTTGCTTAATTCATCCAAGACCCCTCCCTCCTTTCCCCTCCCTCTCCTCCCTTGGTTCTCTCCCCTACTTCCTCCTCCTCGAGTTGCTCTCTCATCGCTTTGTTTTTCTCTCCCTCTTTCTCCCTGTCTCTGTTCCCTGTCTGTCCCTCCTCCCCCTCTAGTAGTCACACCCCGCTGACACCCTGCATCTCGCTTCTGCCCCCTTGAAAGTATCACCCTCCGGGGGAACAGGCTCCTTAGTGCCTGTTCACATTTGCTCAGGACGCCTGCCCTGCCCCGGCTTTCAACCCACCACGCTGCCTCCAGAAAGAAGCCAGGAAGGAATGTGCCAGCTGCTTCCCTAGCTTATTTTATTATTATTATTTTTTAAATGGAGTGAAATTCACATGACATTGAATTAACTAGTTTTCCTTTTTTCTTTTTTGCCACCCCCCCATCCCACTCCAGTATATGGAGTTCCCAGGCCAAGGGATCAGATCTGAGCCACAGCTGTAACCTATGCCACAGCTGTGGCAACGCCAGATCCTTTAACCCACTGTGCCGGGCCAGGGATTGAACCTGCCTGCTGGTGCTGCAGAGATGCTGCCAATCCTGCTGCAACAGAGGAGGAACTCCTGAATTCACTGTTTTAAAGTGAACACTTCAGTGGCTTTTAGTACATTCAATATGTTGTGAAACCACGACACCTATCTAGCTCCCAAACATCCCCATCTCTCCAAAATTATTCACTGTCCATCCCCCGCCCTGCATCCCTAGCATCCGCTAATCTACATTCAGCTTCTCTGGATTTCCTTATTTAGCACATTTCACATAAACAGAATGGTACAATATATGCCCTTTTGTGTCTGGCTTCTTTCACTTAGCATCCCATTCTCAAGGTTCATCCACATCAAAGCATGTGTCAGTACTGCATTCTTTTTTATAGCTGAATAATATTCCACTGGATGAATAGACCACATTTTGTTTATCCATTTATACATTGGTGGGCATTTAAGTTGTTTCCACCTTTTGGTGATAGTGAATGATGTGCTATGAACATGTGTGGACAAGGATTGTTTGAACACCTGTTTTCAGTTCTTTGTGTTAAATATCTGAGAGTGGAATTGCTGGGTCATATGGTGGGTCCATGTTTAACTTTTTGAGGACCTGCCAAACTGCCTTATCATCTTACTGTGCAGACCTTGATGATGTCTTTAGAGGAGTCACAGTTGGCATTCTGGAAACTGTCTGCCATCATCATCCTGTCCATTCCTATCTGAGGGTTGCAGGGAAAACTCAAGTCAAGTACTGGCTGTTTTGTGATGAGATATAGGAAGGACAATGGAAGGAGACATCAGTACAGAAGTGGGCGGGGCTGGAAAGTCAAAGTGTGGATCCATTCATTCATTCATTGTTCATCCGTCTAGCCATTTACTCATTCATTGGTACTACGTTTACCAGCACTCACTGTATGCCAGGCCCTGTGCTGGGCACTGGAAAGAAATGAATAAGACAGTTTGATGCTCTCAAGGGGATCACAATCTGGGGGTGGGCAAAACAGTCACATAAAAAAGCAGTTAGGAGAGAGTATGATACGGTCCCACATGGAAGCTGTTTAAGGTATTGGGGAAGCAGCTGCCTGCAAGGACCAGGCAAGGCTTGACAGATGGACACCTCTTTAAGCTGGGTATTGAAGGATGAGTAGGAAATCATCCTGAGACCAAGGCAGGGAGGGACACTCTAGACCTAGGGAACAGCATGAACCGAGCTAAGGAATCTGCAGTAATGGTGAGTCTTAGGTGTGACTGGGGCACAAAGTAAATCTGGTGGAAATAATACTGTAATGGTTGGCATGTTGCTATAAAGTAATCAAAGCCTATTAATAATATACTAAGGAGTCGGAGATCTAATCCGGGGGTGGTGAAGAACCAGCAAAATCTTTAAGTCTGAGTGATCACAGGCAGTAAATGTAGTCTTCATTTTCCTGTCTATAAAATGGAAGCATTGTTGTAGCTTGTATCTGTCAGGATAAATTGGGTTATGCTCCAGTAACAAATATTCCCCAAACCTCAGTGATACGAAACAATGTGTTTTGTTTCTCACTCATAGTACATGCCAGTTTCAGGTTGGCTGGGGGATTTGCTACATGTTTCCATTATTTATAACTTAGGACCTTGGTGGGTGGAGCAGTCACCTTCTGGAGCAAGGCTGACCCCAGTGGCAGAAGGAAAAAAGAGGGGGGATTCTCAGTCCTAAAGCTACTCTGAACGATGGATATGACATCTGACACTACAGTCAGTCCCATGCCACACCTGTCTCTAAGTGGGCAAGGAAGCCTAGTCCTACAGTGAGCCTTGGAGGAGAACAAGACATAGGAAGTGGGCAACATGTGTGACCACCGTGTAAATCCTCTCTGAGTTCCTTTACCATAACAGAAACTTTGCCTAAGGATGTTCACTGCAGTGTTAGTTGCAATAATCGAAAATTGGAAGCAACCAACGTGTCCATCAATGGGGGGGCGTAATTAAACATTGCTATAGATACACTCTGAAGTATCACACAGCTATTTAGAAGAAAAGATTAGGCAGATCTTTATTTGCTAAAATGAAAAGTCCCCAAATGTTTTGTTAAATTAAAGAAGTAATTCCAGGTTGCAGAGCATAGTGCCTGGAGAGAGAGAGGGAAAGGTAGATAGAGGTAGAGATATGATTTCCAGAAAGATAATGCAAGAGATAGTTAACATCAGTTAGCTCTGGGGATAGGGACTGGGGCAGGGACTTTGCTGTTCTGTTCAATTCTGTATCCTCAGAACCCAGCACATAGTAGGTATGCAGTAGTGCACATAGTAGGTGCTTAAAACATCTGTCAGCTGGATGAATTAATATTTCTAAGGAGAAGGGATTTGGCCTCTTATGCTTTTCTGTGAGGTCAGAATTTTTTCAAAATCCCATGTGAACATAAAACAGTTTGATTTTTTTTAAGAAAATGGAATAATTCTATTTTCTGATCTCCCTCTCCCATCTGCTCTGTGAAGAAGACAAAGACTTGGGGCCACATTTCCCAGAAGATGCCCAAAGAGCAGAGTAAATGAAGCTTTTGAAAAATCAGGGGGAAAACTGCCACGTCAGTCCTAAAAAAAAAAAAGTCCCAAAAAACAAACGAGGGTGTTCCTGCTAGCTGTGTGCCGTGAGGGTATTCGTCTTGTAAGGCGCTCCACAAGGCCTCCCTCGTCTGCCTCCGGGAACGAGACTGCCAGGGGAGATGGATCACTGCTGAGGTCCCCCACACCCCACACTGCATGGGGGTTCAATTAGTAGAGTCCCTTCCCACATCCCCACGATGGAATAGCATCTGTGCGACCCTCCAACCACGTGCTGCAGCCCGTGTGTGTGGAGGAAGCGATATATATTTTTTTACATCTTATGTCTTTTAATTGCTTATGTGCTGATTTCTTGCCTGCCCTCCCCCTTCCCTCAACCCTCCATCCCCCACAACATCAGAACCTCGCTTCCCTGCAAGAATAATGTTCCTGCCGGGAAAACAGCTCAGCTTCACTGAATCATGGGAACGGGTGTTGACTGCAGGAAGCAGTGAGCTGGGGTCTCTCAAGGGGGATGTCGGGAGATGGGGGTTGATGGCTGGTGGCACCTTGACCTCCATCCTCTCAAAGGTGGAAGGAGCCTTGTCATTGGGCCCAGAAGTCCTGGGTTCAAATCCTGACTCTGCCCAGCTGGCCATAGCCATGCAAGCCTTGGTCGAATGGCCTCACTTTTCTTTTCGTCTTTTTTTTTTTTTTTTTTTTTGCTTTTTTAGGGCCGCACTCACGACATATGGAAGTTCCCAGGTTAGGGGTCAAATCGGAGCTGTAGCCACCGGCCTACACCACAGCCACAACAACGCAGATCTGAGCTGCATCTGCGACCTACACCACAGCTCACAGCAACACTGGAGGCTTAATCCACTGAGTGAGGCCAAGGATAAAACCTGCATCCTCATGGGCACTACGTCAGGTCCTTAATCCACTGAGCCACAATGGGAACTCCTGGCCTCACTTTTCCCATCTGAAAAATGGGGGAGAGTCACAGCAGCTGCCTCGTAGGGTGTTACGAGTGCTTAAGCACGCAGAGATAGTAAAATAAGCATGGAAGTGTGCTCCCGAGGCATGCTTTTATTTCACTGTAAAGCTGCTTCGAGATAGACTGGCCACAGATGGAAGAGTGATTTTGCGGAGGAAATCAAGTATCTTAGAGGATTTACATTCGGAAAGCCAAGAGCCAGCTCTCCCCAGTCTGATGGATGAGCTTCCGGAAGTGGCAATAATATTGTAAACCTTACATTTAAGTGGAAAGAGAGAAAATGAACATTTACTGATGGTCTATGTGCCAGGTACTGTGCAACTTGCCTGGGCATGGCGGGCTGCAAACCGCCCATCTGCTTTTGTAGGATCTGTAGGCTAAAAATAATTTTTACATTTCTAAATCATTGAAAAAAATCAAAAGAAGAATACTATGCTGTGACACATGAAAATTATATGAAATTCAAATTTCAGTGTCCATAAATAAAGTTTTATTGGAATGGAGCCACGCCCATTCTCTCACATTTTGTCAAAGGCTGCTTTGATGCTCAGCGGCAGAGTCGAGTAGTTGCAACAGAGACCATCTGGCCTGCCAAGCCGAACACATTTAGGATCTGGCCCTTGACCGAAAAGTTTGCTAACCCCTGGAAACTATCGCAGCATGGAAGGCTCAAGGCAACTCAGTGAGGCTTGTTACTGTTGACCCATTTTATAGGTGAATAAACTGAGGCTTTGAGAAGGTAAGTGATTTGGTGCCAGGGTTTGTGGGGAAGGTGGCTAGTGAGTGAAATATTGTTACACCCATCTGAAGAGACCAAGCCTGCAGAGGAGAAAGCAACTTGCTCAGGGCTATCGAGTGAGTGAAATAAGGGCAGGATAAGTGGCAGAATCCTGCGCTTAAGACTCAGGTCATTTTTCCTTGCTCCTGCCTCTCTCCCATTGGACCTAGAGGTGATTATCCCAGAGTAACTGGGAAGGACCGTCGCTGATGGGTGCTGTTCTCCTCTTTGGAGCCAGATGGCCCTGCCAGCTGGGGGCTGAAGAGGGGCTGCCGATGCTTGGGAGGGGGTGCGGTGCTGGGCCAGGCTCCCAGGAGTGGGAGCTGGTGGAAGAAGAGGATAGGGACATTGCTGTATGTTTGCTTTCCAGTTTCCTCCCTGGACCCATCATATCTCTGCCCATCATCTCGACAAGGGCAGCAGGTACCGCTGGGATGCTAGACCTCGAGTGCTTGTCACCACTTGGCAACTAGCTAATCCCTGCGTCCTAAGTCACAGTCTCCAAACACAGCCTCTAAAAAGACAACTCCTCTCCTGGGAGGAACTGCACCAGCACCATATTTTGGCCTTAAACTGCTTTTCACATGGGGTCATCCTAGACGCCCATGAGGAGGGACTTGACAGGACTCCCCCCACACACACACACACATACCGCACAGTGCAACACAGTGGTGACACTGATGCGTGGAGACAGGGAATGGGGCAGACATGTCTCCCCATATATATGTAGCACAGGGATTCTGTTAGGGGTACAGGTTCTTGGCTCAGGCAGACAGGGTCTGAGCATGAACTCTGTCTATGAGCCATTGACCTTCAGCTCCTCAGCCTCCTCAGTTTTGTGACCTGTAAAATGAGGCTATTGAGAGTATTGTCTTTCAGGACTGGCAGTGCTCATATGTGATAAATTACAGAAACATTTAGTCCTATCATTTGAAAGAGAGAACAGAAGGTAGAAGGAAGGGAGGGAGGGAAGAAGGAAGGAAGGAAGGACCTCATGGAACCTCAGTTTCCACACCTGTGAAGTGGGGACAGGAAGAGCTCACACCTCACTGCGCTGCTGTGAGATCAGATGAGATAATGCTTGTAAACTGATTGGGGAGGGCGCGGCAGGCAGAGGAGGGGAGGAAGCAAAAGCTGGGAGCCCCCACTCCCACCTACCTGCAAGGTCAGATCATTAAATCACTCCACAAACGTCTACAGAGCACCTACTATGCGCCTGGTACAGAGGTGACTGAGATGCACAAGGAGCTTACTTGCTCCTGGGGGGAGCAAAATAGCCCTGGGCACAAGTAGATGTGCAAATTACCCTCAGAAGGGGAAAAAATTGGGGAAGAATGTAAAGCAGGTAAGAGATCAGCCTGCCTGGGCGGGATTAGCATTGGAACGGCAATCAGGGAAGGCCTCTATGAGGAGGCGACATTTGAGCTGAGAACTAACTAAGCAATAAGAATGACCTCACCAAGGTGTATAAGGAACAGTGTTCAGGCAGAGGGAACAGCAGGTGCAAAGGTCCTGCGGTGGCATTAACCTGCTGGGAAAATGGACCTGAGAATCAGAGTCCTTGTGGGAGTTCCATTCAGGGCATTTCATGTGGCTTCCATCACATTCAGCCCATCGCCACCTTTCCTGCTTCCTGGGCAAGTGGGAGCCTGCTGATTCTTATAATTCTCCTTTATTTTAACGATCTGCATTTCAAAATTATGTCCCCACATCCCAAGGCCCCTGGGTACCAGGTGTATTTCTCCAAATCCCAATAAATAAGTACAGTAAATCCATGTGTTTCAGGGGTTTTTATGGGCCAGCCTGCCAGAGAAATGGGCTGGTGGCCTCAGAGGGCCGAGCCGATGGTGCTGGTGAGGTAATTAGCCACTGAGTTATGGGGGCCACTTGAAGTCTAATTATAGAGAAGTATGAGTTCCCACCTAGGCTGGGTCCAGATTTACATGGCGCTGGGCAGGCTCCTCGGGTAGGTGGCTTTATGAGGACGCAGGCAGAAGGGCAGCTGGCAGGTCCCAGAGAGGAGGGACCGGGGGGCCCGGAGAGATGCCCAGAGTGGGGTGTGTCTGAGCAAGGGCGGCAGAGCCTCCTGGGGAACTGCCTGAATTCTTTTCAGAGTTTCCTCCCATACTTTTAGACGTTAGTATTGCATTTCGTGCCTCTGGTTCCGAGATGTCTTATGATACCTGTTCGCAGGTCTCTCTCCCCTCCTTGTTTCATTAATTCATTCATTCATTCATTCATCCATTCAATCAATAAAGAGATCGGGAGCACCGAGCATGTGTAAGGGTTGAATATAAAGGTTCCGTATTTTATTCAACCTTATTCAACCACGGGCTGGACAAACATCAGGTGCACAATGTACATTTACTGCAAGAATGCAAGTGCTTTGCCTCAAGCACCAAGGCCTTGGTCACCAATTCCAGGCTGTGTGGTGTCGAATGTGCGCGGGTGAGGGGTGGGGCACACACCGGAATGGAAAAGTTCCCGTGCACCGAGTAGGAGCTAGATGTCCCGGGCATTCAGGGTCCCTTACTGCTCACGATCAGGTCTGGCTTGGAAGGCTATGACCACCTCCTCCTGGGTCTCTCCCCGCCCATCCCATCCCAAATCCACGTCCCCACACCCACCCCATGACACCTCAGGATGAGCTGCTGAAAGTAAAGCAGATCTGACCGCTCCCAGCCTTCCCCTCCCAGGGGAGAAGCCTGAGTTCTAGAATGGTCTGCAGGGTGCTGCATACTTTGAGCGCAACTACCCACCCTCCCTGGCCTGCTCAGGTCACACGGGAGGGTCTGCTCTCAATTTCAGACAGTGTCTCCTTTGGGCCTTGGCGCGCACAGCGCCTTCTGTCGGGAGTGCTGGTTGTTACCCCAAGTAAATGCCTGCCACCTACTCCCCTCTCTTTGCTGTCTCTGCTCAACTCTAGCCTCTCACCCCTTCTCTGCTGTGCTATTATTTTGCAGCCCTTATCTCTACTTCTCATCATACATGTGTCTGTTCCTTGATTACCGTCTGTCACCTCCCCCTCTCCCCCTAGAATTTCAGCTTTACGTGGGCAGATGTTTTGTCTCTTTATGTACCTGGAAGAGTGACCGGAACATAACAAGTGCTCCATAAATAATTTTTCGAATGAATGGATGTACCTTTTCAGCTATAACAGCCACACCAGCAGCTGGCATTCTCTAGGGACTAACTAGTTGTTCAACTAAATGTGGGGGACATGAACAGAAAATATGCCAAAACCAAAATGAATGAATGAATAGAAAATATGCTAAAATGAGATAACCCTGATTCTGCATAGATGATTGAAGAGCCACAGGAGAGGGGGAGTACCCATGAGGGAGGGTCCGAGGGGGTAGGGGATGTGTTTCTAAAGGCTAAGGACACTCAAGGGCAGAGGGGTGGCCAGATCTGCTTTACTTTCAGCAGCTCATCCTGGGCCGCCATGGGAGGTGGGGTGGATTCTGGTGGGGAGGGGAGAAGGGGGGAGGTGAAGAAGGGTGAGCGGGAGTTTGCCAGACAGCTCCTGTGGCGGGCGAGAGGGTCCAGGGGAGGGAAACACCACATCACTTAGGAAGACCTGACAGGGCCCAGTGTCAATATTTGCAAGAAAGATGGAGACGCCAGGGCTGAGACTGACCCAAATCTTGGAGAAGCTTGAATGTCAGCCTAGGACATAGGACTGAACCCTGAGGGCCCGGGGGAGTTCCAGATGGATGTACACAGTCCTACCGAGATGCCAGAGCAATCTCTCTGATGCTCGTGGAGACAGCACGGTGGGAGCAGGACAGCCCAGGAAAGGGGGAACAAGGGCTGATCTGAGCTGGTGACAATGGGGACCAAGGGGAGGAACAGGTCTGGTGGGTGGGCGCAGGGCGCTGCAGATGGGCTTCCTCTTCGGCAGCCGAGACCAGACGTGGAAAGACTAAAATCCCATCGTTCCCAAATCCTCAAGATGCAAAGAAAAGCCCAAGCACCTGGCTCCAAACCCCATTAAACAGATTTTTTTTTAATTGTAATTGCAGCCCTCATCTTTCTCCCCTCCTTCCTCTTCTCTTAAAAATTTTTATTATATATGCTTTTTGACAGCCCGAGACTCTCAGATGCTTGATGTGCTGTATATTAGGCAGAGTGGCAGCTGCGATATTGCCAAGCGAAACAAAATACAAAATTTACAGCAGTGAATTCTTCTCTCTTCAGGGTGGTTAATTATCTTAATTACTTTTATTATCTTTTCTCCTTTAAGATCCTAAATTGCTTAGTTTCGCCTCTCCCGCCAAAGGCGACCACATATCTTTTATTGGTGCTTGCTGAGCAAAGAGTCATATGTACATCTTTCTGGTGAAATTTAAAGGAACTTTGATTTATACCTGACTTCTACTTGTGTTTTTAATTGTACTAACTAGTGCAAACAAAGTTATGGGAAATAGTGGCTGATGGCTGGAAATACACACACACACACACACACACACACACACACACACGCAGACAGGCACAAGCGTACGCACACACTCCAAATCTGACAAATGCTTCCCTTTTCTTTTTTTATATCTCCTCCTCTCTCCCCTGCATTCTTTGTGCGGTGTGAGGAAATCCATTTCTCTCCAGCAAATCTGAACTCGGGAGAAAAGAATTACAGGCCTTGCAAACTGTCACACTTTCCCCGGGAAATGGGGAAAGGTGGTTTGGTTTGAAATAAATCCATTCACGGTTAACATTTTAAAGCAAAAGGAAAAAGAGGGGGGTGCAGATCACCAGGCACCTAGACCCGGGGATATTTCAGGCTGGGGGCTTTGGAGACAGCTCAACCAGCCGAAGATGGATGGCGCTGCGGGCTGAGGTGGGGAGCGGCGGGGGCACCGGGGATCGGGCGCCCAGCCAGTGACTTCATTAGGACTCAGTTTTGGAAGACATGGCTCAGAGGCCACAACCTGAAGCCTGGGCCTTCGGTCCAGGTGTGTCATGAAATTTAGGACTGTCTCCAGTTAGAAAGGAATAGCTTGGGGAGATCCCTCTCAGAGCTGTAGCTGGTGATCTAGGCAGACCTGAGCTTGAATCCTGCCTCTGCGGAATTTGAGCTGTGTGACTCAGGCGTCTTACCTAGCCTCTCTGTGCCTCAACTTCCTCATCTACGAAATGTGTATGATAATAATACTCCCCTCTTGGGATTGTTTCAACGACTGACTAAATGCTGGCATGGCTACAATTACATGGATTCTGCTGTCCCCTCAGTGTGATGGGAAACTAAAGCTCAGAGATGTCAAGTCACCTGCCTAAGGTCACACAGGTTCACCAAGGGAAATGACTAGACCCATTCCATCACCTCTTCTGATCCCATCCGGGGGGTAGTTTTCTGCAAACACAGACTCAAAGCTTCAGGACCACCTGGGAAAGGCTGTGAGGCAGAGACGCAGACGGTGGGTGGTGCAGAGGCTGTGATGGGGGCTCCACTGGAGCCGTAGGGAGACATGTCTGTGACTTCCTTTGTTCAAGGGGACTGGCAGGTAAGGGGAGCTGGCGTGAGGGAGGGACATGTCTCTTAGCTCGAGCTGCTGTAACAAAACCACCACAGACTAGGTGGCTTATACTCAGCAGAACTTTAAACAGTCCCAGATCCAGGGGCCCGTGTGGCAGAATCCCGCTGGGTCTTCCTCCTCCTGGCGTGTGGCTGGCTGGCTTCTCACGTCCGTGGGGCAGAGAGAGGAAGAAGCAAGCTCTCTTCTGCCTCTTGCAGGGACCCTAATCCCACCCAGGAGTGCCCCACCCTCATGAGCTCATCTAATGCCCTGCCTCCTAAGACACCATCACATGGGAGGGGGCACGGATAATGGGGTAGGAGGTACCTCTCGGTGCCTGTGGTTCCCCCAGTGTACAGTCTTAGAACCCTAAGTCCCACATCCCATGCGTGTGCCCTATTGGTCCCAGGCCACCTCGGATGGTCGGTCAGCCTATATCTTGAGCCTTTTGCCCTTAGGTCTTCTGGTCCCTTTTCTGCTTCTGTCTGGGACGGTCTGGGTCCGTCATTGTCTGTCTCCTCCCTTCTCCTCTTTTCTCCACCCCTGATCCCCTGGCACCCCTCCTCCTTGCTCTGCTCCAGACTCTCCACCTCCTGCTCCTTGGCAAGAAGGGGCTGGGGGCAGAGTCCAGAGACTAAAGTCCACCCAGTCCGGGAGGGGGCAGGTGGGGGAGGAGCAGCCGTCTAGGAGGAGGGGGGGTGCGGGGGGTCCCCACTTGCCTGGCACGGGAGGGCCACTAGAGGGGCCTTTCCTGGGGCAGGAGGTGGGACAGCGATCCTGCCCCCCTTCTGCCAGATGCAGTTCTGTGACTGTCCCCAGGCTCTGGGGAGCCGTGGCAGGAAAGGCTGGGGAACCAGGAGAGCAGGTTTCAGGGTGGAGGCGCCAGGGCCACCACTGCTCCTGAGAATTCTCAGGGTGACAATTTGCCCCGTGTGGCTATTCGGCATTCCACATCTGGCTAGCTGGACTGAGGGACCGAATTTTAAATTAGATTTTCGTTAGTTAAATCTAAAACCAGATACTCTGTTCCATTAATGGAAAATGTTTAAGTGTATTTGGAATAACATGGCCACATGCGTCTACATTTTCAGATGAACTGAGATGCACTGCAAGAGTAAAATACACCGTGGATTTCGAAGACTGGGTACCAAGATTGAGGTAAATTGCCTATTACAATGTTTTAACCTGGGTTGCATGTTGGAACAATAATAGTTCTGATACATTGGATTAGAGAAAAGATATTATTAAAATTAATTTTCCAGGGTGGTTTTGTTGTTGGCTTTTTTTTTTTGCTTTTTATTTTTTTTTATTTTTTGTTTTTTTAGGGCCACACCTGTGAGGCATATGGAAATTCCCAGGCTAGGGGTCGAATTGGAGCTGTAGCCACCGGCCTACGCCACAGCCACAGCAACACTGGATCTGAGCCACATCCGCGACCTCCATCACAGCTCACAGCAATGTCGGATCCTTAACCCACTGACCAGGGCCAGGGATCGAAGCCGCATTCTCATGGATATCAGTTGGATTCGTTTCTGCTATGCCACAACAGGAACTCCCTTTTTTTTTTTTGCTTTTTAAAAGGACATGTGTGGTTTGTGTTATGTTCCTGTGGGACTGGGCTGTTCTGGGACTTGAGGACTGTCCTTGTCATCAAATAAATGTTCTACTGGCCTCATTGCATTGACGCATAAAGCCATCTGGTTCATGGTTGCTATCAGCCTCTGGGTTGCTCTCTTACTGGAGAGGAAAGGAAACATTGCACTCAACTGAAATTCATAATTTTTAGAATGGAAGGGTTAATGACACCTCAGCCTGGAAATGTCAGTTTCCAGGCCCCCCTGTCCGTCCTTATCTCGCCTTCTTCCTGCTACTCTGTGGGGGCCAGGCAGCTGAGGGTGGTGTCTGTCTGGATTAGGAGTCATTTTTAGACTCTAGGCCTTGAGTCTCTTCTTCTGACTGCTGGCTGGCGGCTGATCCTCAGAGCTGGTGGCGTGGCTCCTGGGCTGGTATATCTTTGTTAGGACCCTGGGGAAGCAGTGTGGACTGATCTGGCACCCAGATGGATACTCATGGCCATGCAGGAAGCTAAGATGTAGTGCAACAAATATTCTTTGGGTGTTTCCTATGTCAGCCACCAACTGGGCAGAGAGGGGCTCTGACACTCCCCGGTGCTGGTGGGGAGACAGACATTGAACAAATACCTGCACGGCTAAGCATGCTCGGCTGCATGCTTTTCTCATCTAATCATCACACCACTCCTGTAAGGTGAGGCTTAACTGCTCTCCCATTTCACAGAAGAAGAGTCTGCGGTCAGAGAGGTGGAAGCCTTGCCCAGGTTGTATACACATCGGGAGCTAGGATTAAAACGCTGGCTTGTGTGTTTCTGCAGACCTACAAACCTCTCCTCTGAGTTGCCTCCCAAATGCCCTCAGAGGGGTCGGATTGGAGGCGTCGCGTCCCCTGCCCTCTGTGACCTCGCCTCCTTCCGGGCCTGCATCTCCACCTAACTGCCTAGCTTTCCTTCATAACACTCTCCAAATCCATCATCCCCGCTTTTAATCGAAACCCTCAGTGAACCCACAAGGATTTTTAGCCTGCACCACCTCTTGGGATAATGAGTCTCATATGTTTACTTCCCACTGAGTAAAGCACTACAGCACTTTAATTTTTCCTAAAACGCCTGCGAGTGTCCCCGTGAGAGGTAAGTGACGAGAGGGGGGACGTCGCCCTGCCTCCTCCACCCCAACGGAGGCGCAGTCGGTCTCTCTGAGCGCTGGCCCTGCCGGGGAGCCCTTTATTTTGTTATTTATTTATTTTTTACTTTGCATTTTCCTCTTTATTTTTTATTTTATTAAAGTGCAGTTGACTTACAGTGTTTCTTCAA
The DNA here is from genome assembly GCA_004024745.2 of Catagonus wagneri. Lineage (NCBI taxonomy): Eukaryota > Metazoa > Chordata > Mammalia > Artiodactyla > Tayassuidae > Catagonus > Catagonus wagneri. The sequence continues at coordinate 6,969,576 of PVHT021183555.1, forward strand.
GTTCTGTTGCCCAGCAAAGTGACCCTTTAGACCTGTGTCTGCACCTTCCCCTGGGGCCCCTCACCCAGCTTGCTTTGCTCCTCTGTACGTGGGGAACAAGGGACCTAGTCCTGCAGAGTGTGGGTACCACTGACGGGGTCGTGTGAGGTGGAGAGGAGGAGGAAGGCTCTCAGCCCACCTGGTGTCTCTCAGGTACAGACAGGATGGGAAAAACGTGGATGGGGAGCCCTATTTCTAGTCTGTCGGTTGTGAAACGCAGAGAATGCTGGCCCAAGTCCTGGTGGTGCCCCCTTTACGTCTCTGTCCTTGTCCTCTCCACTCTCCCTCGCTCACTCTGCTCCAGCCCTGCACACCTCTTCCAAACCAGGCATAGCCCAGCCCCAGGGCCTTTGTACTGGCTGTTAGCTCTGCCCGAAACCCTCTTTCTTGCATATTACAAAGTGTTATGCTGCCGAAGCCCCTCTCTCGCTTCTTTGAATGTCATCTTCACAGTGTGGCACTCCTGGGCCACTCTATTGAAAACCACACACGCCAGCCTCCCCTTCACCCCATCCCTGCATTTCCTCTACTCTTTCTTGTCTTGTTTGTTTTTTGCTATAGTACTTATCACCTTCTATCAAACTCTATAATTTTGCTACTTAGGAGGTTCATTTCGTCCACCTCCTCAAGGGCAGGGATTTTTCTGTCTTGCTCTGGGCTCCAGCTTCAGCACCATGATGCTGCCTGACACACACCAGGTTCTCAGTAGATGTGGGTGAAATACATGCATCGTCTGAGGCTCAGATTTCCCTAAAGTCACAGGGCTGATGACAGAAGGCTCAGGGAGTCAGCCCAGCCTGTCATTTTCCGGAAGCTGAGACTACCTCTGGGTGGGAAGGGGGCCAAACGGTGGGAAAACCAAGCAAACAGCAAATCCCCATAATTCTTAGAGAAAAGAATAAACTATGGTGAGCTCTCCCCCCACCTCCCACCCAAACAAAACAGATGAGATGCCTTAATTTCCATTTCTGTCAATGTAACCAAAGGGTATTTTATTGTTTCATGGTTTTTATTTAGAGTCTTTGCCCTGTGCTTTTTTCGTCTCTCTCTCTTTTTTTAATACTTGACATCATATTTGCTATGTAATTTTGTCCTTTATTCCTTTTCAATTACTATTATGTTACAATTATGTTTCCATGTTGTTATTCATTTTTGTAAACATTTCAATGGCTGCATAATATTCTCACCTACAGATAAGTGATAATTCACTTTTCATTTTCCCTTAGGTAGACATTTAGGTCACTGCCCATTTGGGGGCTCGTACATAATGCTACAGGGAGCATCCTTTTCTGTGCCTTGCGTTCTCTGCCTATAGAAGGCGTTCCTTCAGGAGCTGGAGCTCAGGGCCAGGGCATGTCCATTTGTGAAGAGCTTACTTAGCAGGTAGCGTCGCCCCAAAGACATATCCTGCCTCTGTGTTCCATCCCCACCAGGAACACAAGGGGCCCTTCTCACCACATCCTGATTTTCATGGACAAGTCACTTCACAACAACAGTGCTTTAAATGTTAATTGCTTTCATTTCTGTTTCTCTGCTTCCCATTGAAGCTGAGCTTTCCCCATACTTTTGTCAACCAGGTATATTTCCATTTTCAGAAAGAAGCTGTTTATGGGAGGAATAGTCTTAAAGGTAAAACAGAATTTGAAAAACATTCAGAAGCAAGCACTGAAGATGGAACACAGAAAGCGGACAGCAGACCTAGAGACTGTCCCCAAAGGCTGGTTTCTCTCGCCTTCTTGGTTACACACGGTACTGATGCACTGCCTTGGGCACTGTGGTCTGAGGGGACAGGGACTGGGAAGATGAGTATGCGGATGGGGCCCCCGCATGGAGATGGCCCTTAAGTTGGAGCCCAGAGGATGTCTCATTAAGGGGTGTGACCCACCTGCCACCCAAAATCCAGCCCCCTCCTCTTTCCAGATGTAGACATAGGCAGTTATGCTCCAGTGTGCTCTGGGCTGTGATGGGATCACTCTGGCCGTCACTCAGACCCAGATCCAGACTAGAGAGCTGGGGGTGGAGAGAGGCAGCCAGCTGGGGAAGCATCTTTTCCTCCCTCCCCACCACCAGCACGAACACCCACTTTTCTACCACACCTATTGCACCCCCCTCGTAGATCTTTTGCACATGCTGTTCCTTATGCTCGGAACACTCTTCCTCAGATCTGTACAGGGTCCTCACTGTGGATGTCTTGGCTCGGATGTCACCACCTCCAGGAGGCCACTCCTGATTGCTCCTCAGGCTCTCCCTTCTGAGACCCTTTCTTCCTTTCCTGGCTCTGAGCTGAGTAGGAAATATCTGTGAATCCTATGCCATGATCCTCTGGGGAGCTTTCAAAAAATACTGAGCCCTGGACTCTGCCCCAGACTAATTAAATCAGGACCTCCAAGGAGGAGGAGGAGAAGGGGTGGAGGCCTGGGTTTGTCCTAAAAGCTCCCCAGGGGATGCTAATGCGCAGCCAGAGATGGAACCACGGCTGCAGGAGGTCACTCGTTTATTGCACATTTGTGGCCCATTCTCCCATCCCCGCCACCCATGAAAGCTTCACAACGGGCAGAAGCCCTGAGACATGCCCTGAGCTTCGCTATGGATGCCAGCACCTGGCACTGCCAACCTGCTTCCTTTGTTTTGAGGCGATGATTTCAAAGGGAATGATTAGAAGAGACCCCAACATATTACAATTCAGCCACCCCACGGTAACGTCCCCATTTTTCAGATTAGGAACCTGGAGGCTGGAAACTGGAAGCAGCGTGGCCACCACAGTTCCTGGCGTGGATTGGAGCAGAGTATTCAGTGCACGTGGGGTAAGGAGTTGACCATCCATGTGTCGGTCTGAACACTGACAATTAAGATTTGAAAAACATGGAAGGGAAAGGAGCGGGCTTTGCATCTATCTCTTTTGAAAGCATAAATAAAAGTCTGCATGTCTTTTAGGCAATGAATGTGGAAAAAAAAATAATAAGGCATCTCATTCTGTGCCCGCTCCTGGGCTTGTCTGTATTCCTGTGGCAGCCCGGCCCGCATAAACATTCGGCACACAGCACTTGCAGACACTTTTTAATAGAATCGCTTAAAACAATTAATTACCAGAGTTTTCATTCAAGCTGCAGTGCAAAAGATACGCCGGCAATAAAAGGCATTTATCCGCGGGTTTCTCGAGGCCTGTTTGTTATTAAGATGTAAATTAAATCATCACAGATGTTCCATTTTTTAATCTAGGCCTGGGAAGATCAGGGCCAAGCGTGGCCTAAACGGGTTTATTTCATTACCCGCACATTCATTAGAAACCCACCATCTTATTGGATATCATTTTTCTTGGGTGCCTTTCCCCCCCCCTTCTTAAACAAACTATCAGGATAATTTGTTCATTTCCCTTTCTATTTGTTCTTAGCGCTCACCAGCCCCTGGGTGGGGTCCGAGGGCCGCTGGGCGAGGGGCTCTGTTTGGGGTCCTCTGGGGGTGGTTGATCCTCCTGGAAGTGGGGAGAGGCAGCATCTAAAGCCGGGCACGGAGTTGGAGGGAATTATCTGGAAATTCCTGGAAATCGGTTCCTTCCCCCAATAGTGTTGCATGGTGGGGGGGGGTTAAACCCCCGGCTCTGGCTTATACGGAGTTTAATTTCTGAGTGGGAAGGAGCTGTCACGTGATTAATAATCTCCCCGCAGCTCAGCCCCCACTCTCTCTACCCACGTCGCCATCTGAAGTTACCCTGCAGTCCCTGCTTCTTTATTTTCTGCCTTCTGTCTGGGCTATCGACCCCATGAGGGTCGGGGCCGCATCCATCTGCTCAGCACTGTGTGTTCAGAGCCCAGCCCAGTGCCCCTGGCACAGAGTAGACACTCAGTTAACACATATATGCACTGGAGGGGTACTGTGAAAACACCCAGCATGGTGCTCAGCACACGCAATCTCATCTAAGCCGCAACAATTTAGAAAAGAGGTAGTATCCACGAAGTCACCAAGTTGCAGAGAAGGGCAGGATTTTGCTTAAGGCCATGACTGGCAGGTGGAAGGGTTAGGATTTGAATCCTGGTCTGACTGATTCCAAATCCCTTTGATTTAACTCCTCCATGGTCAACAGGTGGGCACTGGGTGTTGAGTCCTAAAGTCACCAGAGTGTTTGACACATAAATATCTGATGCCAATCACCGTGTGAGACATGGGGAGTGCTCGGCCCAGCCCGGGAGCCCTCAAGAGAGTGCAGGCATCATTTTGTCACCATCCAGTGTACCTGTTTTGCACATGTCGAAGCTGACGCACAGCCATAGAGCCTCTGCATGGGTTGAGATCCAGTTCAGCCACGTAATTTGCAGGGTGTGGTGCAAACTGACAAGTGGGGCCCCTTCTTAAAAAAACGGATGCGAATTTCAAGAGCCTGACAGCAGAGAATGAAGTCAAGTGCAGGACCCTGGGAGCCCTGAGTGACTGCGGAGGTGGCAGAGCCACGAGACTGGTCCTGCTGAGACCAGCTCGAGTTCCTAGTTTTCTCCACAGCAAGCTCAAAAGCAGGATGATCCCAGGCACTCCAGCTTCTAGGCTGCCCCCACCCCACCTCCTGAATACACCTGCTTTCCCGCCTTTCCTGCGTCTTCATCCCAGTTTCAGCTGAATCGGCCTATCGGAGATTCGTGTGACGCTTATAAACCGGAGAGGCTCACGGGCTATCATGCTCTTAGGTTACTTCCTTGCACTTCTCCGACAGCCAGTAGATGCCCCTGTTCCCGTTGTGCAGGGTGGTGGGTGACTTGCTCAAGGACACACAGCCAGTAGATTTCAATCCTGCTCTCTGTGTCACCAGTGTCTCTTGGGCTTGCGTCTTTTTAACGACAATCTTTAGCAGACGCCTACTACCCCAGCAAAGTAGAAGTCTGGATGATTTGTCTGCGATGGGAATGGGTGTCTGGGCCTTCTCCTTCACCCCCAGCGGCATCAGGACCAGGAGGAGGGCCCTTTCCCAGAGGTGCATACTTTGCCAAGGAATCAAACAGTTACTAAGAAGTGCATGAACTTGGATCTGTTGGTGCCCCTGAAGTCACAGAGCCTTTGCTGGACCTCGGGCTTCTAATGCCACCCCTTAGGGCGGGGGCTACATCAGAGTGCCAGGTTCAGGCAGCCAGGAAGCATGGGGGAACTTTCAGAGCAGGGGGGTGGCAGAGGGGGAGGTGATGGGCACTCCAAGAGGAGCAGGGCCCCCACCGGGCAGCGGAGAACAGACCATCCCTCAGAAGCACCGGCCCGATACCCCCCTCCCGCGTACAGGCGCAGCAGCCGCCTGCTGTGAAATGATCATTTTCTGCTTCCTGCCTGTGCAGGGGCTCACGTTTTCATCAAGTTCTGAAGAAAAAGAATGGGAAAATATCGTGGCTTTTATCCCCCCCGCGTGCTGAAGAAATTGCCTTTTTATGAAAGTCCTTTTGGTTTCAAATTTTACGGACTCTCATGGGCCAGGGAACCCCCTTAAAACTCCAGCCTCAGGTCCCCAAACCTCCCTGCCTTCAGAGAGTCCAGAAGCACCAGGTTGGACTTTGGAGACTGAGCAGGATGAGGGAGAGAAATTAGAGGGAAGACGTTGAAACCACAGGTGTCACTTCAGCTCCCACAAGGATGCTAGAAGGAAGTGGTGCGGCTGCCCTTGGCCTCCAGAGAAAACCTGGTGTCAGGTAACAAAGCACAGGCTATGTGAGCACACAGACCTGTGATGCAGGCTGAGTGACCCTGGGCCGCCGCCAGGACCTCTCTGAGCCTATTTCCTCATCCACGAAAAGTGATGGAGATCTCCGCCACGAGGGGCGTTTTGAGGATTAAATGAGGGGCTGTTTACAAAGCCCCCAGTGTGGTGCCCGGCGCACAGCACGCTCTCAGTACAGCACAATTTGCCACCCACCCACCTCCTTTCCTTCTAAGTCATCATACGACCAAAAATAATAAATCTCATGAGATTAAAATCTCTTTTTTACCCACCCCTCCCTTCCCCAATTGGGTACTTGCTGAATGTATAAATAGTTGGAAAAAAAGCTTGGCCACATTCCTGCATAATTGCACCACAGAGTTATTAAAGGTAAAACACCTGCCTTGAGGCAGCAGCTTCTGCTCACACGTCTCTGGGAGTCTGGGTTGGCTCATCTGTGGCAGTGCCAGGAGAGGCAGCCTCGGGTGTGGTCTGCCCAGCCAAAGGCCTTTATCATCACGTGGAGGTCATTGAAGGGTTCACATGTTTTCTTTTTTCTTTCTCCCCCCCCCCTTTTTTTTTGGCCGCATCCGGGGCATATGGAAGTTCCCGGGCCAGGGATTGAACCTGCACCACAGCAGTGACAACACCAGGTCCTTAACCTGCTAGACTGCCAGGGAACTCCTGTTTTCTCATTGCATTTTTCTTTTTCAAAATTGAGATCTTCATGATGAAATGTCTCAACCAGGAAGAATAAAGTATGCATACAACACACATATGAATACACATACACACGTGCACATATGCATACACACGTGCACACATGTGTACATATACAATGCACACATGTGTTAACATACGTGCACTCTTATGTACACACACCTATTTTATGACATATATGTGATAAAGATATTTTAAATCCTTAAGTAAGATTTTGGTACGAATGGGCATCTTTCTCACTGTTCTTACTCAAACTGTTTAGCTTTTGCTCAGCCTTCTAGAAAGTTTCAAGCAAGATTTTACTTCCAGTGCCAGAAATTTATTATTTGTTTTGGGTGGGAGGGGTTTTTTCCTTTAGAATTCCATAGTTATTGTTTCTATGGTATGATTCACTTTTCTAAAGAAATTTCTGAAATCATTTTTCCCCAAAGTAATGGGATACAAACATTCTTTTAAAAAGCAGAAGACAAGGAATCGAATTTTCTCTTTGCTTTTTAATAAGTTTAATTGGTGTTTATGATATGCACCCTGCCTCACGCAACACACTAAAAGGTTTATGTAATAGGGGCTCTAGAACAAAGTATCTTTCTTTGAGGAGAGCACCCAAATGGGGACATAATATGCCTCTGAAGTCACCTGAAGTTCACATGTGGCAAATATAAATAGCATCAGCTGTCTGAGAAGATGGGAGGCTGCCTTAACCCGAAGAGTGAAGTGCCTTTGGCTTCAGTTGGGCCAGTGGGATGGGGGAGAGGGGCATAGATAGAGTGACCAGGGTCCTGGGGTCCGTGGAGGGTGTGGATCCAGCCAAGCTGGAAACACTTAGAATTCTGTGGAAAGGCAAAGACCCAAGTTTCCTTTTCTGCTGGTCCACTACTTCCATTCCTCTCTAAGGCCACTGGGGAGCTCAGAGTGGATTTGGAGCTGCATTTCTAGTCATCCGAATTCCCTTCTGAAGGGCAGAGAGAACAAACTCCTGGGGCCTGGGCACCTCCCCTTGCTGTTCGGGTCTCTGGTCTCCCCTGGATCTGAGAGCCGCCAGCAATGACGTCATGATAAAACCTGCATGTCCCTGACACCCTGGGCAGGGCTCCGGGAGCACTTCCGTCCCTGTCACCTTTCCTTCTGTTCATCTCCCTCTCTCCCCTGCATCTTCTTTCCCTTTTCTCTCCCCTGAATTCCTCTCTATTTTATTTCCTCTCTTCTTTCTCTTTCCTTCTTTCTCAATTATTTTCTGTTTTCCTCTGGCTATTTTCCTCACCTTCCTTTTTCCTTTCACTTTCCTGCCGGTCTCTCCTCCCTCCACCCTCAGTTCCTCACTTTGTTCCCTTCCTTCTCACCTCTCTTACCTCTCCCCTTCTAGCACCTTCTCTCTTTATTTCCTTTCTACTTTCTCACCCCCTGTCATTCTTGGCTCTTTTTTCTTTCCTTCTGGGCTCTTCTTTGCCCGGCTGACTCCTCCCACCTCCCAGTTTCCTGTCTGTCTGTCTGTCCCCCCCTCTCCTCTCTCTGTCTCTCTCCCCGCTTCCCCACACTTCCCTGAGAACACAGCAGAGGACTCAGACCCAAATATTTTGTGCCTCTGTTCTGTCCTGAAGACAGTGTCCTTACCAATCTAACTAAAACAAAACAATAAAACCCCTCAAAACAAGAACAAAAGAGAGAACGCAGCCAAGTGTTGGGAGCAGCCTGATGCAGGACGTCCTGTGTCTGACCCGGGAGGGTGTGAGGCACCAGGAAGCACTTATACTGATGGGCTTGAAGCGGACTCACCACCTCTCCCAGACCCGTCTGCGTCTTGGATGGTTCTGGAGATGCTGGAAATCTGGGAACAAAATGCCTCTCGGGATTGCCAGACATTCTGTGTTGAGCAAGGGGGACAGGTCTGGCTGGATTTTTTGAAGGACAGGGCTCCTGGGCAGCTGAAGGTCATGGGTTTTGTGATTTCAGAAGATGCGAGGGGCTGAGGCCGTGGGGTGGCCTGGATGGAACGCTGAGGGGTGTCTGTGGGCGGTGCTGGAGGCCGGAGACGCCAGCACGGGGCTGGGCTGGGTGAGCGAGCTCCCTGTCCTTCCCATCCTCATCTTTTGCAGGGCTGGCAACTCTCATGCACCTGAGTGGGGAGCCCCCTACTCTGCCCCAGGGACCCTCCAGGTGTTGGGGAGCAGGTGGGGGTGGGGAGATTAATAGGCAAGCCTGGATTCGCCATCTGGGCTCAGTATCAATCTACTCACTCAATCCTTCTTTGATTGCACATGCATTCACTAAGCACCTGTTGTGTTCAAGGCACTGGGCAGACGTGGTGAATAACCACCGGGACCTGGTGCCCAAAGATGGCCGAGGAGACCGCGTCAAGAAGGCAAGAAAGATCTTAGCAAGTCAGTCTGGACACGTGCTTGCCTAGGAGCTGACAATTTCGCATCAAGGTGTGTACCCAGCATTCACGCCTCTGCATGGTCACCAAGGATTTACAGGGGGCACTGTTGTGACACCACCCACTGCCCAGCGGTAGAAGGATGGAGATGCATAAATGGTGGTCCCCTGCGGTGACAGAATCTGTATGGTGACACGAGTGATCTACCACTAATGCCAGGATGCTAACGAATCTCACACTGAATGAAGTGACATGCAGAGGATGGTTTGTTTTTTGAAAAAATCAAGAAAGTAATGTGTGGGGTGCCAGGTAGGGTTAGGAGTTACTCTGGGGGTACTGAGTGGAATGGGGTGCATGGGGGAGCTTCTGGTGTGCCGACTGTATATATATATATATATATATATATATATATATATATATTTTTTTTTTTTTTTAGGGTCAAACCTACAGTATATGGAGGTTCCCAGGCTAGGGATCGAATCGGAGCTGCAGCTGCCGGCCTATGCCAGAGCCACAGCAACGCCAGATCCGAGCCGCATCTGCGACCTATACCACAGCTCATGGCAACACCGGATCCTTAACCTGCTGAGCGAGGCCAGGGATCAAACCCACAATCTCATGGATACTAGTCGGGTTCCTAACCCACTAAGCCACGACAGGTTATTTTTTTATTTACTTATTTTTCACTTCTCCCCATGAGACCCGCAGCTTCATGAGGACGGTGCCTTGAGTCTCGCTCAGGGCTGTAATCCCAGGGCCTGGAATGGAGCCGTGCCCTGAGGTCTTAGTAAGGTGACCAAGTGTCTGGTTTTCCTGGAGTCTGTCCTGAATGTAGTCCTACATCCCAGGAAACCTGAGTCTCAGGCAAACAGGAATGAGTGGACACCTTAGTCATCTGTATGTATGTATTTCGAAACGTGAAACACTCCTGCTAAATGTCAATATCTAGTCTAAGAAAATAACTGCTATCATTTAAATAGAGCTTTACATTTCACTAAGCTCCTTTTATGTAGATGATCTTCAAATTAGTTCTTAGGATAACCTGCAACACAGGTGCAGTTATTCAGCCATCCTGTTGGGTCTACAGACCCTTCAGGAGCAGGGGGCCCCTCACCTGCTTGCAGGTGATCTACTGCACAGCAGCATGGCAAGGAGCCAGAGGGGCCCCGGAAAAGGTCCTTCTCCCAGGTACCGAGCCCTGGAGGGAGCAGGCTGTGTATAACCTTCTCATTCTGTAGGACCTGTGTCAGCCAAGAAATCACAACAAGAGAAGGATAAAAGGCCGGGCAGATTGCTTGATTAACTGAGTTCACAGGCCCTGGAGGCGAGGTAGCCTTGCTACCTATCAGGAGATTAACCATCCTGGAAGCCTCCTCCGTCCAACGTCTCCTAGAGGAGTGGTCCCCTCTGCTCGCAGGTAAGCAGCCTGTTGCCAACCTGCATGTGAATTGCCTGATCAAGGGCTCATCCATCTCCTGAGAGCAGACCTGCCGGGTCTAGGAGGCTGAGCGTAGACACGTGGTCCCGGGGGCCCGGCTGGTCTGGGTCAGTGCAGATGGGGTGGGTGTCCTGGGCTGGGCGCTCAGAAGTGTCTGAAGCTAGGAGAAAGGGTTTCAGCCCTTCAAAAGGGCGCTGCTCCTGCTCACAGCTCTCCCGGTTCCCGGGGGGGAAGGTGGGGGTGTGAATTTTGTTAAAATGCAGATTCTGGTGCACTAGGTCTGGGTGGGGGAAGTGAGGGCAAGTCAGGGTGTTTCAACGGGGGTGGGGGTGCACAGGCTGATACACACTGTAGAAGGTGCTTTCTGTTGCTCTGCAGAACAGGCTGCAGATATGCAAGGCGGGGTGCAGGAAGACAGCTGGGGGCTGCAGTGGAGGCCCAGGGAGGAGAGGATGGTAACTTGGGCTAACGGCTAAAGAGGAGGTCAGGCCTATGGGAGGAGCAGGAGATGGTAGGGCAGGGATGAGGGAACAAGGGGAATAAGAAAGTGTCCTAGCCCTCCAGCTGGTGTTGATGGCACTCTGCCTACTGGGGAAGAGGAGAGGGGACTGAGGGGCTGGGCACAGGTACAGGGTCACGAGACTGAGTTTGGCGGGCTGAGCTACTCAAGTGGAGATGTTATTAACGGGCTGAATCGAACCTCCCCCCAGATTCATGTGTTGATGTCCCGACTTCAAATCGAGGATCTCAGAATGCAATTCTGATTGGAGGTACAGCCTTTAAAGAGGTGATTGAATTAAAATGAAGCCAATAGTATGGGCTCTAATCCAATCTGACCAGTGTCCTCATAAGAAATAGAACATTTGAACACAGAGAGAGAGACACCAGGCAGAGGGAAGACTACCTGAGGATGCAGCAAGAAGGTGGCCATCTGCAAGCCAAGGAGAGAGGCCAGATCTGCTGACACCTTGACCTTGGACTTCCAAGCTACAGACTGTGGGAAAATTTATGTCCACTGTCTAAGCCTTTCAATCAGTGGTCCTTTGCCAAAAGAGCCCGAGCTGACTGATACTGATGCCAAGGAAGTCACGGCCCTGCCTCGAGATGCTGCAGTTGGCCGGCAGGTAGGGGCACCAGACTGGTGTCTGGGGAGCCTTCCCTCATCCCTCTGAGCCCAGCCCAGAACATCGGCCTCAGGTCTCTGAGCATCAGATTTCCAATCCGGCCGCCTTGGAGGGGAAAGTTAAGGGGAGCAGACTCTAGCTAGAGGCCTCACACGGAGGCATCTCACTGCCTCCTTCACCCTTCAGTGCTGGCAATTTCAAATTACACATCACCTCTTGGGGCCCATGCCTGTGCTCTTCCCAGACCCCACGATGGCTTCTCATAAATATTTGCTGAGCTGCTCAGATATACAGAGGAGAGAATAAATAATAAAGAGAAGGAGAGATAGAGAGAGAGAGAGAGAGAGAGAGAGGGAGAGAGGGGGAACCCCTCCTCACATTTGCATCTCCTAGAGAGGCCAGGATGGAGGATGCTGGTATGAGGGGTATCTGGTTCGAGAGCGCGAGCTTTTCCAGGGGGATCAAGGGAACAGCTTCTTGTATAATGAGATTGACTCTTAAATTGAAAGTGCTAGCGCTTGTGCTGCAGTTCAGACTCCCCTGCTGTGCGTTTATTCCCAAGGCTCTAACATTAAGACATCGTACATACAAGCCGGGAGCATTCAATTAGGTTTTCTGTTATTAATCAGTCAATTAAGCCGCAATCTCGGGGATATACATTTTCACTCTTAAAGAGGTGAGAAGCGTGCCGGGGCCCCCAGTCTGGTTTGAAATGGCAGCATGGTCTGGAGGGAGAGGCCAGGGGCCTGAGCATGCCATCAGGAGAGGAGAGAGGACGGAATGAGGTAGCAAGGGAGAGTGGGACCCTTGGGGACTGGAGCGTTTTGACACTAGAGGCTTCTGGGAGGATGACAGTTTGAGGTTTTCTTGTGGATGAAATGACAATTGGAGATCAGGCAGAAGAAGGACCATGGGCTGTGGAGTCTGGCAGATTTTGAAACTAGGTTTGGCAGGAGAAATACCGCTTTGCTACTCGGAGTCTCAGTTTTCCCATCTGCAAAATTGGAAATTCTAATCCCTTTTCGTGATTTCCATCTCTTTTGTGAGTTGTAAGTCCAATAGGACAAAGGGTATGGAAACTTTGTAAGCTATGGTATGCTAGAGACATAAGGAGATAATAGTGGTTGAGATAATGACATGCATGTGTATAAATAAACTGAGGACAGCAACAGGCCCCTTGAATGTGCAGGGTTATTACATAGACTGAGTGGCGAATAAGCACCTGTACTTTAGTTACCAAGGTCTTTGGATGGTTCCAGTCAGACAAAGGGAAGAGAATATTCTTACTCTGGATACTACGCATGAGCCTGCTCTAATGGATGGTCCCTCAGGTTCACAGAGCCTCAAAATGTGATGAGACTGCAATGACTGGGCAGGACTAAGAGAGGAAGTGACGATAAAGAGAGGGTCCTACAATCTTTTCATCATCGACTTGAATTTCATTTATATTTATAATGAGGAGTAACCAGAAGAAAGCTGTCAATCTGTCGATGACAAAGGGTCCTTAAAGGAAACAGATAAGAACAGCTAATAATTAGTACATAAATCAATCGCAAGTAAGTGTTTGGATTTGTGATTAGCATACAAGTAATTTGTTGTTTGACATTTTTGAGATTAAGTGTTGGTGTAATTAGCACATAAATCATTTGCACATGGGTATTCCTGAAGTGTCTGGTGTGTAATTAGATATAAATCATTTGTACTTGGGGGTTTTTAAGGTGTTTGGTGTGTCATTAGCACATAAATCATTGGTACATTTGTGTTTTTAAAGTGTTTGTTGTGTAATTAGCACATGGATTGTTTGCAAATATGTTTCAGATTACTTGTGTAATTATGAAAATGATCAGTACATAGAATTATCTAAATTATTTAGTGGACAGTGAGTACGTATTTAATTTGTAAATAAAACTCTTCAAAGCGTTTCTTGTAATTAGCACATATACCAGTTGTATATGTGTACGCTTGAGTTGCTTGATTTGTAATTAGCACACTGATCGATCATTTTGTGAATGAGCTCTCTTAAGTAATTTAGAATTTGCATAGAAATCATTTATCAATGGATGTTTCTAGGGTCCTTGACTTAGAATTATCATATATGTAATTTGTAGATAGGTCTTTAATAACAGCTTGAAAAAAGTTCTTCCTCTTTTAAGAGATACTCTTTTATCGTGTTTACATTCCCTTTGCAAGCCTAATTGCGCTTGTAGAAAGAAAGAATTCATCAGTTGCTGAATTTTTATGCCTCCTCGCTCTCTGGAAGTTCAGAATGTACGTCTCTAATCTCAAAATGTTTCATGAGAGTGTGCTGTTGGTTTGTAGGAGACCAAAAGCCTGGTGCTTCTCTCTGAAGTCAAATCCCAAAGTCTCTTTCATTGAGATGAAGGTATGTTTCGTGTTCTAGGAGATCAGAAAGCACCCTCTCTTAGACCTAATAAGAGGGATCTGGCAAAAAAATAATCATGGGAAACACCAATTTGTGAATAAATACAAAATTTATCCAAATCAGAAGGCCAACTATTCCCCCACCTAACTGTGAAGGAAACAGGAAAGGGGATTAAAATTTTGAGTAGTTAGTGGATGCCAGGAGTCACCCTAATTGCACTAGGGGAGAAATCTCAGTTAATTATAATAATGATCCTGAGAGGCAGTCATTGCAGCTCCAGCATTAATCAAGGATGCAATGGAAAGAAATATCTTGAGAATGTGTTTGAAAAGCATCCTGTATATGTGCTAATTACAAAAGATATTATAGATGAAATAATAAAAAGATGACCAAGACTAGATGAATTCTGGCTTTGGACCACAAAGGCAAATTTAAAATCCTATCAGAATCTAGACAGGAAAAAATAAGACATCAAAAGAATTATTTTCTCTTTGAAAACCATGATTTCTCCTCTGCAATAATCAATTCTCCCCAGAAGGAATATGAAAAGAATATAGGTTGGGACCCAAGAATTTTATACACAGCCCAACTATTTTCAATGTATGAAGACAAGAGAAGAAAACATTCTTATATACTGAAGGATTTGGAAAAGAAAAACATATTCTCATGTATCCTCCTGGGGGAAAAAATTAATTGAAAGAGTTTTCTAGCCAAGAAGTGGATGAATCAAAATTCAGAATCCAAAGAAGGGTTAATGACTGTAAAAAAAGGACTTGCATATAAACCATGCCTTGGTTTGGACCCAACAAGAGATTCTATCTGAATAATGCAGTGAATAGTAGGGCTGAGAGTTTGATCCTAGGAAGGAAGAGGAGAAGATGTATAAGGAGTTGAATTGAACTTACATTACATTCCCTCCTTTCTTGGTCTCAGTTTCCCCATCAAACGGAAAGAGGTTCATTTACGGTATCCCCAGGCAGAGGAGACTCCCCCAGGATCCACAAAGGCTTGCAGATTACCTAGTGCCCAGGCTTTGCCAAATCATTTGCAGTGGGGTTCCCTTACCTTTAGTTGTTCATGAACTAGCCTGTATTATCTATATCAGGAAGGCTATAATGTGCTTAATATTCCTTTAAATAAATACATAAATGTAGTTAATACATATATTTACTTAATCTTTTTTTTTTTTTTTTTGTCTTTTGTCCTTTTAGGGCCGCACCCGTTGCATATGGAGGTTCTCAGGATAGGGGTCTAACAGGAGCTGTAGCTGCCACAGCCACAGCAATGCCAGATCCTCAACCAACTGAGCGAGGCCAAGGATCAAATCCACAACCTCATGGTTCCTAGTCAGATTCATTTCTGCTGCGCCACAATGGGAACTCCACTTAACCTTTAATTTACAGCATTTTAATTAAATAAAATGAAATGTAATTATTAAACAATTTAAATATTCTATTGAATAAACATATTTATTTCAAAAACTAATTTATGTAACTACTTTAAATGGAAGACCCTCATCCCCAAGCATAAACAGACGGCAACCTCAAATATAAAAAGAATGGAAGGAGTTCCCTTGTGGTGCAGCGGGTTAGGGACCCTGCATTGTCACGGCAGCAGCTTGGGTTGCTGCTGTGGCTCAGGTTCAGTCCCTGGCCTGGGAACTTCCACATGTCGTGGGAGCAGCCAAAAAAAAAAGGGAATGGAAATACTGAATTCTGTTATTAATAGGATTTACGTGGTTACTTAGTTGTTGTTTGTATTTGTGTTGTTTGTATTTTTGTTATTTGTCCCCCCCCTCTTTTAACATCTTACCAACTTTGAAATTGGGATGGAACTTATGATGAGTGGTCTTCTGTAATTTTTTTTGTCTTTTTGGGGCCATGCCCACGGCATATGGAGGTTCCCAGGCTAGGGGTTGAATCGGAGCTACAGCCACCGGCCTACACCACAGCTCACAGCAACGCCAGATCCTTAATTCACTGAGTGGCGCCAGGGATTGAACCCGCGTCCTCACAGATACTAGTCGGGTTTGTTAACCGCTAAGCCACAACAGGAACTCCTGGTCTTTTATAATTAATTGGAATTTTTTTCTTTCTTAGAGGTATGCAAAAATAACGGTGCATCTTACGATCAGATCAGTGGGTGAAATACCGTAGCTCTATGCTCTTACATCCTGCCTTGCTCAAAGTCCTGTGTCTGAAGACTGCTTGCTGCTAAAAAAGAGAGATTAGCAAGTGCTAGAGAGGTGTTAAAAACAGAGTAGTAGCAAGTGGGATCTTTCCATAGAGTCAGAAAGATGAAAAGGGATTTGTGGAAGGTCTGTCTCATTCTGTGGGTCAGGGCTACTGAAAGCTCTGCTGTCTGTGTGCCAGAAGCAGCTCTTTACACACCCAGCGGGGAGCAGTGATGTACAGGATTCTTAACCAAGCTCCCTCCCAACAACCTTAAGAGAATAGGGCAGAGTTTAACTGGCCATTGCCCCAGCCTCACCACCAAGCCAAATCTGTCCAAATATGAACATATTGTCCCCAAGCCCACAAGAGCAGAATGTATTCATATACCTTTAAAACAAAACACAACTGGGGCCCAATTATCTCTTAAACGGCATCAGGGAAGAAGCCCAGGCTCAGTGTTTCCCGGGCTGTTGCTGCATGTGAGCAGAGCCCTGGATGGCTAAGCTCTACTTAACCCTACGCTCACCTGGACACATAGCCCTTAAAACATATCCGTTCTGTCTCAGCCCTGACCAGCAACGGTGGGAGCATTTCCACGGGGCGGGAGTGGGGGCGGGGTACGCACCAGGATGCAAGAGAGGGCAGGAAACCTCAGAGCTTGTTATGTGTCCACAAAAGACGAGCACCAGAAAATGACACAGGAGCTACTTTTGCTACTCAGAAAGTTGAGAAATTATTTTCTAAATATAAAACTAGCATTGAATGACCTGAATCTCTGGGTTTTATTTAAATGGAGAAAGACAAATTGGTTGCCTAGTGGTAAATATTAGGTGACATTACAATGGTAAGCCTTTTGCCTTCTGCCTGGGATCCCTAGATGATCCGATGTTAATGCTGCTATATCCATCTGTCTGTCTATCTTTCTATTTATCTATATATCACACAATAAATATATGCGTTGAATATGCATCTTCACACTAATATGTTGAACAATAAATATAACATTGAATATTGATTCAATACTATATATTAAAATTGAATATATATGGAATATATATTGAATAAAAAATTGAATATATACTCAATAATATATACTGAGTAGAAGTTGAATATATAGAATAACTGAATATATTCTATGCTAAAATGTACACACAGAGATGAAATATATAATATCTATACTGACATTCAATTATATATTCATATTATAGTAATGTATACTGTACACCATATATGATACACACGAAAAGATAGTGGAAAGTTAAAAAGCAAATTCTACAAAGTTAACAGAAATGATCTCTTTGTTGGTTGGCTACTAACCGATTATTTCCACTCCATTCTTTACTCTCTTTCCCAAATGTTTGACCATGAGTGTTTACTGATTTTGGAATCGGAAAAAAAAAAGGCAAACATAAGAATTTACAATATTTACATACCTATCAATCTTAAGGATTTAAAAACAGTTCAGCAACAAAAGACTGGTTACTTTTGGATGACAAGCCTGGTGTGATTTTTATGTTTTCCCCACTTTTTGATATATTAAACGGTTTTTTCTAAAACAGCCACGGATTCATTTTGCAATGGCAATAATAACATTATTTTAAAAGGGGACAAAAACAGTTGGATTCAGCTTACCCGAAAATACTCCATCCCAGAGTCCCCAGTTATATCAACAGATCATATATGATACATAATATACAAAAGTTTCTTTGTATACATATACACACATAGAATTATTAATTTAGTTTGAATTGGATCGCATAATTTACAAGAGAAAGAGTCCTAATTCATACAGCGTTGGAACCCAGATCGGACGTATCTCATTCCAAACTCATGTCCATCCCTACGGCCCTCTCAGACTGACGCAAGTCATTTTTAATGGTTTTGCTTCCACACTGGTTCTCTAAGAAAACAATCCCAGTAGTTCAACAGAGTGCGTTCTGCCTGCAGTAAGTCTGGGAGGAGAGCCCTCCAGATTAAGCTCCCGGCTGCAGGGGAAAGTGGACTGAGCGTGTTTTCTAAATAAGCCTCGACACAGCCTAACCGAACATCCCTGCTTTATTTCTCCTCCTTAGCGCTGACCTCTGTCCCCTCGCCCAGAGCTCTGCCACGCACTAAAACCAGACTGTTTGCGAGCCCAGGTGAAAGAGCTGCATGCATTCTTAAAGCCAAATGTTGTATATACACATATATATTACTAGAATACTGTTCTTGCTCTATAAGCCTCAATTGAAAAAGAAGAAGGGGAGAGGAGATTTGGGGCTGTGTGGCCTTAGGTAAATTCCTTGCCTTCCCTCAGCCTCTCAAATGGGTCACGATGATGACCTGCTGAAGTTCCCTTCCAGGACTGGCATTTTTTGATTACTGTGAGAAATGAAGAGACCAACAAGCATACTAAACACTCCTGCATGCATTCACTGACCTCACCCTACACTTTCATCCATGCTTCATTCTTCCATTCTCCCTTTCTCCCTTTTCTTTCTTCCTTCCCTTTTTTCTTTCTTCCTTCCTTCCTTTCTTTTTTTTTCTTTCTCTTAATGGATTTTTTTTCAATTATAGGTGTGCATAAATCATCACAAGTCAATTTTACAGATTTTGTATCCCAAACCCCCAGTGCATCCCCCCCATCCCCCCAGATTGTCTTATTTGAAAAACCAAGGTTTTCCAAAGTCTGTGAGTCATTGTCTGTTCTGTAAGAAGGTTCATTGTGTCTTTTTAGTTTCCACATGTAAGCGGTATCATTGGGTGTTGCTGTCTAATTGTCTGACTGGCTTCACTTTGCATGATAATTTCTAAGTCCATCCATGTTGCTATAAATGTTGGTAATTCGTTCCTTTT
>PVHT021183555.1:6989330-7006845 GCA_004024745.2 Catagonus wagneri
CTCTCAGTCCTGTAGCTGAGTCTCTGTGATGCAGTTACTTTCCAGTCTGTGGGGCTTCCCACCCGGGAGGTATGGGGTTGCTTCTATCGCGTAGTCGCCCCTCCTACCTCTTGATGTGGTCTCCGCTGTGTCTTCTGGAGCAGAGTATCTTTTTTGGAAGTTTACAGTCCATTTGGTTGAAGGTTGCTTGGCATTTGGCAGTATTTTTGCTGTTATTTGGGAGAGAAGTTGAGCTCCAGTCCTTCTATTCCGCCATCTTAATCCAATCTCTCCTTCCTTCCTTTCTTTTTCCTTCCTTCCTTCCTCCCTTCCTTCCGTTCTTTCTTTCCTTCTCTTTCTTTCTTTCCTTCCTTCTTTCTTTCCTTCCTTCCCTCCTTCCTTCCTTTCTTTCTTTCCCTTCAATGAACAAGCCAAGTGTCAAGGTAAGCGAGCAAGTCTAAGCAGACAGACCTGTATTTTTGGGCCTTGGACAGGTCTTTCCAAATCTTGGAATCTAATGTCTGAGCAAGATGATCTATGCCCAGGAGGGCCCAGACACCAAATAAATGCTGGTACTGGAGGCCCTGGTACCAAATAAATGCTGAGATGTCACCCATTTCAGAACCTTACTCCAATTCTTTCTCTTATCAAAACTTAGTCATATGAGGACTTTTCCTTCCAGCTGAGATGGAAGAGCACAGCCTGCATTTACCTTCCCACCTGAAAACAAAATGAAAAACATAACTACAAATGGAGTATAACCTTAAAAAATTGTGAATCACTTTTTTTTTTTTTTTGCCTTTTATCATTTTATGGCCGCGGGTTTATGGCTGCACCCGCGGCATGTGGAGGTTCCCAGGCTAGGGGTCTAATCGGAGCTGTGGCCACTGGCCTGCGCCGCAGCCACAGCAACGCAGGATCCGAGCCTCGTCTGCAACCTACACCACAGCTCACGGCAACGCCGGATCGTTAACCCACTGAGCAAGGGCAGGGATCGAACCCGCAACCTCATGGTTCCTAGTCGGATTCATTAACCACTGCGCCACAACGGGAACTCCGTGAATCACTGTTATGTACTTACACCTGTAACTTATGTAATATTGTACATCAATTAAACTTCAGTATAAAAAGAATGAATAAAAGGACAAACCACAAATTTTAAAAAATATATCCATATGAAGCAATGGTTTTCAAGACATTGGACAGCAGGCAACAAAAAACAGAGATCCCAGAGAGATGGCAAACCAATAAGATGAGCCCTGCAGTGACTCCAGCTTACAGCTCAGAGAGAGATTCTGCGCTATGGCACAGTGAGGGGACACCCAGACAGACTGGGGTGCTCTTGAGTTGAGGAGATGGAGCTGGGTGTCTAGGGAGGCCAAGAGAGCTACCATATGCAGAGCAGAGTACCAGAGAAGGAGAGCAGTGCATGTAAAAAGAGCTCCATAGATTTGCAGAGGGCTGTCCTCAAGCAGTTGGCAGAGCATGCTGGAAAGGAAATGACTCAAGGCAAAGGAGAAGAGTATCTGAAAGGAATAATAGACTATATCCAGGAACCAGCCCTGTTCTCTTAGGTGGGATGCTCAGAATGGCATTGGTTCAGTTGTGGGCAATAATTAGTCTTAGATCAAACATTTCTCTGGTCCCACCTGACAAAGCTTAAGAGAAAGGTCTGAAAAAATGAAACTGTTTCTAAGTAATTTAATTGCATTCAGGAACAAGGCTCAAAAAATAGTTATAGAAATGCAGAAATAACCAGCAACTGAAAGGGTAAAAGTCATAATAGCTGGTATGTGATTAAAATATTACCAGGCATAGGAGGAGGGGAGGGAGTGTGGTGGACTGGGAATCTGGGGTTAATAGATGCAAACTATTGAATTTGGAGTGGATAAGCAATAAGATCCTGCTTTATAGCACAGGGAACTATATCTAGTCACTTGTTATGGAACATGATGGAGGATAATGTGAGAAAAAGAATGTATATATATATGTGTGTGTGTGTGTGTGTGTGTGTGTCTAGGTCAATTTGCTGTACAGCAGAAAATTGACTGAACACTATAAACCAACTATAATGGAAAAAATAAAAATCATTAAAAAAATATTACCAGGCATGCAAAGAAACAAGAGCACATAACCTATGATGAAGAACAAAACCAGCCGATTGAAACTGACCCTGAAGTGACAAGAATATTGAAAGAGCTTTTATAACTATAGTGTATATGTTCAATAACCCAGAGGAAAGATTGAGTACATTAAGTGGAGACACAGAAGATATAAAAACAAATTCCAGAAATGAAGACTAAAATGTCTGGGATGGAAAAATATACTGATGGGCATCAACAGTGGATTAGACGTTGCAAAAGAAAAGATTACTGAACTTGAAAACATGCAAATAGAAACTATTGAAGCCAAACACAAAGAGAAAAAGAGAATTTAAAAATTGAACAGGGCTTTAATGAGCTGTGGGAAAAACTTAAAGCAGTCGAATATACATGTAATTGCAGGCTCTGAAGGAAGTGGAGGGGGTCAGGGAAAAACTTTGAAGAAATTACAACTGAAAAGGTCCAAATCATATGAAAACTCAGAGCCAAGAAGCACAGCAAACCCCAAGTCCAAGAAACAAAAGTAATTACTCCAAAGCAAGTGATAATCAAATGCCTAAAAGCAGCAAGAAAGAGAAAAAAACCTTAAAAGCATGCAGAGGAAAAAAAGACACATTACCTACAGACGTAAAGAATCGTAATAATTTTCCCTTCAGAAACAATGCAAACCAGAAGACAGTGGAAAAGAATGCAAAGAAAAAAACGTGTCTAGAATTCTATATCCAGGGAAAACATTTTTTTTTTTAAAACAAAGGTGAAATAACTGTTTTCTTTAAAAGGATGCATGAAAGCTTAAAAAAATTGCCCTAGAAGAAGTCTGAAAGGAAGCTCTTTGGGTCAAAGGAAAATGATACCAGAGGGGAACCTGAGCATATGAAGGAAAAAAAAAACACTGGCATTGAAGTCATATCTGCTGTGTGCTTCCTACACATGTAAAGCTCGTAAATATATCGCTAGATATATCTACCTAGGTACGGAAAATTACCATGAGCTGGAAAATAAAAATAAATAAAAATAAACAATAAATAAATAAATAAAATCTCCAGTGTTTGTATATTTTGAATCTACTCTGAAGGTTTTCTTACTGAGATGAAATAAGGTTTCTAAATGCATCTTTCTTTTTAAATTATTGGCTGATATTGGCATTCCTATTGTGGCTCAGCAGGTTAAGAATCTGACAGTCTCCATGAGGAGAACTTCCACATGCTGCAGGTACAGCCCTAAAAAGAAAAAAAACAAAGAGTGCCGGAAATGATCATTTCCTTTGATTAGGCAAAAGGTTTTTTGATCCAACCCTCCAAATCAGGATCCATAAAAGGACATAGTAATAAATTAGACTTCATAAAAATTAAGAACTTCTACTCTTAAAAAAAAAACATTGCTAAGGGAATGTGGATATGCAGAGTCTTTGGGAAAATATTTGTGTAACACATACCTGATAAAATTCTTTTATCCAGAAAGTATAAAAAACTCCAACATCTCAATAATAAGAAAACAAAAAACCTGAGTAGACAAGGGGCACATACTCAGAATCGGTGATCTCAAAATAAATTGTTTGGTTTTTAAAACAGGACAAGAAGTTTGAATAGGCACATGAACAAAGACACAGGTGACAGAAGTACAGGAAAAAAGAAAAAATGTATTAAAATATAACTGATTTACAAAAAAACAGATGTTCAGCATCATTCATTATTAAGAAAATGCAAACTCAAATCACAGTGAGAGAGCACTGCACATCTCTTTGAGAGTCCAACATGTATTGTTCATACCAGGTACTGCTGAGGACACAGAGAAACTGGAACTCTCATCCACTACTGCTGGAAACGAAAATGGTACAGCTTCTTCAGAAAAAATGCTTTGCGGTATTTAGAATATTTAGACACCATGCTACTGGATAATCCAGCTTTTCCCCTCCTGGGTATTCACCCAAAATAACTGAAAGCATAAGTTTTTATGCAAACCATAAAAAGGCTACACAAACATTCACTGCGGCTTTATCTGAAATAGCTCAAAAATGGAAGCAATCTAAATAATGCCCATCAGCAGGTGGATGGATCAACAGACTAGCATTTTCACACAATGGAATAGTACTTAGCAATAAAAAGGAATGAGCTCTTGATACTAACGAAAACTTGGATGCACCGCAAGGGTATTGTTCTGAATGAAAGAAGCCAGACACAAAAGATTACATGCTGTACGATTCCATTCACACAGAATTTTAGAAGAGGCAAAAGTGATCTCCAGTGACGGAAAGCAGATCAGTGACTGCCTGGGTGGGAGGGGGTAGAAATCAAGGCTGGAGGGAGGGAGAGATTACAAAGAGGCCTAGGAGACGGCTGGGGGTAATCGATAAGTGCATGATCTTGAGAATGGTGATGGCTCGATGGTGTGTGCATATGTCAACACCCATGACATAAGAAAGAATTTAAAAAGTAAACATAATCACAGAGTCCTGCTCCTGACAATCCGTATCTACTGTCAGCCTTTGAGAGCAGGGACCACACCAGTTGCCTCTCACTCCCCCAAGGCCCAACCACTGGGCACCAGATGGTGGTGAAGGCCTGGACCATCCACATCAAGGAGACCTGAGTTCAAGCCCCTACCTTCCCTCATGCTTTCTTGCTTGCTGTGAGAATGAGAAACAGTGGCTAAACTCTTGGATTTTCAGTTTGCCTTTCTGTAAATTGGGTGCCTGAGTAGACACCCAGATGTTTATTACCACCTGCAGGCAGGGGGAGCTTTCCACGTCTATTCTCTGTCCCAAGTGAAAAGTGATGTCATGTGCCATCCAGCACAGAGCCACTCACAGGTGATCAGAGGCCACTGTCCAAATCCTAGAGGCTCTGCCCCAGCCTGCTGTGGTCCATGGTGAGTGTGTAGAGCTGAGAGGCACCCCCTCACCCCATGTGAGCAGTCACTGCAAGGTCCTCCTTCCTACACATGGCCTGGCACGAGGAGGTGGCCTCCTCTGCTTTTTGAGAAGAGACCCCTCTCTCCCAGGCACCCCAGCCTATCCTGGGTCTGAGTCAGGGACCTGGGATATGTGGGCAGGTGGCAGGGGTTTGGCTGTTATGAGAAAGAGATTAGAAAGCATATGGGCAGTGCTCTTAGCAAGCGTTCAGTAAAGAGCCATTGTTATGTCATGCTGGCCTTTAGGATGCTGAGCCCTTGAGGGCAGGCCCTGGGGCTGACTATCATCTGCTTCCTTCTTCCCAGCATACTGCCTGCACATGCTAAGTGCCCAGATTCTGTTTAGCAAATGAATGAATGAATGAATGAATGCAGGGCTTATTTTCCAAAGGTGCCGGTTGACTGACCACCCTCCCCTGGACCTGCAAGGCAGGGCTTGGCCTGTGCCAGCCACACGTGTCCTGGATACCACATGACAAAGGCCATGGGATGGAAGGATGGGGGAGCGATTCTGGATCCACAGCAGGAAAGAGAACGTTACTTGTATTCTCATATTCTAATATCTTGAATCCTTAATCAAACCTATAATCTAAAATTCAAAAGAAGGTTTGGGGAAAACACAGCCTGCTGCATACTAAACAGAAGCTTGGGCCCTGGCTGAAATGCATCGATGGTTTTGTTCTGCAAAGAGGAAGAAGGGAAGGGGGTGGGGTTATAACAACAATACTATCTGGCTGCCATCTGGCTCCACATATCCCATGTGCCATGTACTGTGGCAACTGGATGTCATTCTTACTTACAGGGTAGCTGAGGTCCAGAGAAGTGAAGTGACTTGCAGATGGTCACACAGCAAGTAAATGGCGGGGCCAGGTGAAGCCACCTCAAAGCTCACTGCTTTTCCTCTGTCTCAGGCTGCCTTCTCACCCTGTCAGGCTGGCCACTTCCCTCCTGTCGCAGACCTACTAGGAACACTGACCAATGCCCTTGAAAGAGCTATTCTGGCAGGTCTGTGTTGCTGCAGCCCCTTTGCCTTCCTACCTGGCTGTTTAGTCTCTGGAAAATGGAATAACCCCTGACAGACCTCTACCAAGACCCCTGGCCTCTCAGTAATGGCTCAGGCGTTAGGAGAATAGGAATTTTTGGTGGAACCAAACTGCCACCATGGGAGTCTATGTGACACATGGGAAAGGACTTAAGTGTGTGTGTGTGGTGTCACCTGGAGAAGGTGGGGATGGGGTGGCAGGAGACCAAGGCTTTTGGAGAGAGGAGGAGGCATGGGAGTGGGAGGGGAGAAGGGCTGGGCTGGTAGCAGGCAGTAACATCAGGACTCCCCACGTTTGCTGGGTCTTCACACGTGCTGCTCCCTCTGCCTGGATCCCTCTTCCCCCATCACCTTATACTCCTGAGGTCTCAGCCCAGGCCTCCCCCTTCACTGAAGCCCCCTCTCCTTCCTGATCTCTTTCTATACCGCTTCTAGGGCACCATATATTTCATCTTATCCCCCTTGTGACTTGCTTTGGCCACTGCATAAATGTACCAGAATTTACTCGCTGGTGTGTCACTGATGGCCATTTAGGTGCCCAGCCTTCGGTCAGGGGAGAACATCCTTGTACACACACCTTTGTCCACTGCCCAGTGACTTCCTTAGGATAGAAAATACTGCTGGTGGTGGAACTTTTGAATCAAAGACATCCAGCATCTTTCTGACACGTACCTTTGTGAATTACTAGCAGGTACTCAAAACTGGAGGAGGCCGCGTGGAAGTAAGTGTTTTGGGTAGCCTTCCATCAGCCATGTTTCGACTTGCTCTCTTGTTAGAAAGAAGTGTGGCTGGGGAGTTCCCTCGTGGCGCATCAGGTTAAGGATCTGATATTGTTACTACAATGGCTCTGATCACTGCTGTGGCGTGGGTTCGATCCCTGGCCAGGGAACTTCCTCATGCTGTAGGCCTGCCCCCCCAACCCCCCAAAAAAGAAGTGTGGCTGGAGCCCAGTGCCGTGGTGGTAAGTGGGAATGGTAGCCCAAACCTTCAGCCTTCCCTGTATCCATGCTATTTATCACATGATCCTGCAGTGCCCTCCCAGGCTGACTCTGGACCACAAATGTGGGATGGTTTGGCCAACAAGATGTTGGCATTAGTGATACAAATAAAGGCTTGAGATGCACTTGTGTGGCTGGGCTTGCTCTCCCCTGCCCCTGATGCTGCCAGAAGTCCATGTATGAGCAAGGCTTCTGGAGGATGAGAGACACACAGACCAGAACAGAGGCACCCCCCTCATCCCAGCTGAGGCCACCCTAGATCAGCTGGCAACCAGCTGAGCCCCAGACTTGTGTGATCCCATCCAAGGCCAGCAGAGCCAACTGGCTGAGCACTCTAGAAATATGAGCTACACAGCTCATCACTATGTGCTGCTGAGGTTTTACAGTTGTTTGTTACACAGCATTATTACATCAACAGATAGCTGATACACCAAGCATGACAATGAACCACTTTGTCTAGAATCTCATGGTTCTACCAACAGCAGGGGCTTCAGTGGTAACCCTGTACAGGCCCGGACAAATTCTAAGACAACTCAGTTGATAGGGGCATGTGTAAAAATGTTGATTCGGCTCATCGCCTGGGAACTTGCCACTGCTTCTAGCATGAGGCAGAGCCCAGAGTACGATTTCAAAGGAGAGGAGAGGTCAGTGGCTCTTGAAGGGATACAATGTGACAAATGACTTCAAGCACATGGGCACTGAATTGTGTTCTAAACGCCCTGCCATCCAGGCTTACCTCGCACGGTCGGAGATTTCTGATGAGAGAGAGCGGAGAAAGTCACTTACAAAGGCAAGTGTTAACCTTGAACTAAACTTGCATGAGAAGGGACCACGTTAGTTACAGGCATGAAGGACACAGCGTAACAAAGAGGGAGGATTCATCGGCCACAGCTTTGCAAAAAGCCTGCAGGGATGCGGTAAAGCCACCAGGTTCTGAGATGAAAAAGTCTCAGCATGAATTCCAGGTCTGCTACTGATTTCCAGCAGGGCTCAGGGCTGGCCTTCCTTCCGTTGCTGTACGGCAGGGATTTCAGTACTCAGCCCCAGCCTGGGATTCTGGCCTCAGCACCCTCTAGCCTGCTAGGATTCCTGGAAAACAACTTCCTTGCTGGGTGCACCCTTTTCTAACTGTCCCTTTGGAGCGAGTCCCCAGATTGGTCCACTCCAGCCTCGTGGGTGAAAGAAGGATCAGTGGACAAGTCAGCTCTGGGGGAGGCAGAATGCCATTAGTCAATAACAAAACGTTCGTAACAATGGCTACCATGATCTGAGCACCTGCTTGGATTGTCACAGCAGCCTCTGCAGTGGAGAAACTGCCACCCTTGCCCCCATTCTACAGGTGAGGAGTTTGAGCCTTGGAGAGATTGAGGAACCTCCTCAAGGTCACCGTCAGTAATGGGACTCAAGTCCATCTATCCTAAGCCTCAGAGCTTTTAGCCACTGCTTATACTAATGCATCACACAGTAAGGAATGCGGCTGCTGTTACAATGAGAACAAACATCCCTCTAGAGCCAGTCTCACTCAGAGCTCAGGACTTAGTAGGACATGCTAGGACATGGCTTAGTTCTCTCCCCTGGAGGCTCCTTCCTCTCCTCTCCAGAAGCCAGCAGGTTGCCTCCAGGAGCAGTTAGGGCAGGCTGAGCTATGTCGTAGTAGTAACATAACCCCCAGATCTCAGTGGCTTAACATCCGATCAATGGATGTTCCCCATGGGCTGGCTGAAGCTCTGCTCAGGATTGTTCTCACTCAGAGGAAGGACCAGCTATGAAATTCTCGGGGCTCTGTGCAAAATGAAAATGCGGGACCCCCCCCCCCATTTGAAAATTACTAACAGGTTGAATATGGCCACAATAGAGCATTAAGTCAAGTGGGCGGGTCCTTCTACATGTGGATTGCTGATAACTGTGCGGGTCACATGCTCATTAGGCTGGACCTGCTAAGGGGTCACTCCTGGGGCCTTTGCTGTCAACACAGCAGAGGGCACGGAGGCTCCAAAAGCCCATGATGGCCCTAAAAACTACCAGGAAGGGATGTATGTCACTTCCACTGGCTTCATTCACCCTCTGCACTTCTGTTCCCTGTGAAAGGGGAGATGAAATATTTGTACACACTCCCTTGGCCTTCTCCAGCCTGTGCCGCCCTCCCCAACACCCCACCCCCCACATGCCTCCTCCTTCTGTTACTGCCCTCCATCCAGAAGCCAGCTCACCAGGACGCTGAGATGTCACAACTCTCCAGAAGGTCCCAGCTGGGAGGTTCCAGCCAGGAGACGCCACTACCCATCCTTCCCAAAGAATGTACCCACCCCTCCCTCAGTGCACCTGCACCTGCTTGGGAACAACATCCATCACTCTCATTCTTGACCACACTGGGTTTTTCTTTTTTTTTTTTTTTTTCTGCTTTTTAGAGCTGTACCCGTGGCATATGGAAGTTCCCAGACTAGGGGTCGAACTGGAGCTACTGTTGCTGGTCTACACCACAGCCACAGCAACGTGGGACCCGAGCCATGTCTGCAACCTACACCACTGCTCACGGCAATGCTGGATCCTTAACCCACTGAGCGAGGCCAGGGATTGAATCTGAATCCTCGTGGATACTAGTCAAATTCATTTCTGCTGCGGCACAATGGGAACTCCCAACCACAAAGTCTTTATCACGGTCTGGGTGGTCCCCATACCCTTCCTTCGTTCCTAATTGCTCTTTCATGCCTTGATCTTGCCCCCAACCTGTAGTTTCCAGACTATTAGCAAAAGGCTCTTTAAGAAACTCCTCTGTTTCAAACCCCCTAATAACTGCCTTTGGTGGACTGGGTTTTGTCCCTCCCAAGGATATGTTGAGGTCCTAACCTCTGGCCCCTATGACTGCAACCTCATATGGAAATACAGTCTTTGTAGATGTAATTAAGATGTAAGTTAAGATGAGGTCACACTGGAGTGGGGTGGGGGTGGGGCTTATATCCAACATGACTGGTGTCCTCATAGGAAGAGGAGGAGGAGCAAAGTCACACACACAGGGATAGGACGCCACGGGATGACAGAGATCAGAGTACCATGGCTACAGGCCAAGGAACACCGAGGGGTCTTGACAACACTGGAAGCTGGGAGAGAGGCATGACTATGCTGCATGGCCAGACCATAATGAGCATCACATGGAGACATTTTCTCCCTGGCTGGCATTGGTGAAGCAAGTATTCACTTGCAGGCTGTCCTATGGAGAGATCCAGATGGCAGGGAACTGAGAACAGCCTCGAGTCAACAGCCAGTGGGAAACTGAGGCCCTCATTCCTCAGTCTTTAAGGGACAGAATTCTGCTAACAAGTGGGTAAGTCTGGAGGCAGGTTCTCCCCCAGTTGACCTTTGAGATGATACCACAACCCTGGTAGACACCTCGTTAGAAGCCTCTTGGGGATTCTGAGCAGAGGCCTCAGCTGAGCTATACCTGAACTCCTGACTCACAGTGTCTATGAGATATTTGTTACACAGCAGTAGCTAGCTAATACAGGCAATGGTGCATTCTTGCCTGCTCTTCTAGCTCAGGGTCTAGCATAAAGTCTCTTATAGTAGGTGCTTAGTGAATACATGTTTATCGATCATATGCATAGGACTCATCCCTGGACTTCTAGCTCATTTCCAGTGTGTGTGTGTGTGTGTGTGTGTGTGTTTATAAATATGTATGCATTCACATATATATGAAGTAGACTTTCTAATGAACATGAAAGAAGTCAGAGCTACCATCAAAGGTGATTTTTAGCTATTCTTACTTGGCCTTCATCTTTTATTTATCTTCTAACACCTGTAAAGTGGTGGGTTGAATCACACCATCTCTAATTTTTCCCCTTCTATTGTAGTCTTTGAATGACGGTCATGGAAATGGATAGTTTTTCCATATGCCTTTTTCTTTTTTTTTGGCTGGCCTCAAAAAATACAAGATTGTTCAACTTAATATAATTAAAAGAGAGAGGGCGGGGGGGAGTCAAGCCAGACAGCTCATCCTGGATGAAGTCTAGCGGGGCGCTTATTTAATATTATGAGAAGGGTGAACAATTAGGACATCCTCTCCTTGTGTCTGCAGACTCCATCACAGAGACTAATAGATATTTACTTAGTCTTGTCGGTCGTGCTGTGTTTAATATTTATCCATCACAGGAAGCTGCTGCATGTTAAATGTCAGCCTCTTGATTTCGACCGCTCGCAGCTCCGTGCAGTCGAAATTTCACCAACAGCCCCAGAGGCCCCTGGCCTCAAGCCTGCCCACTTCCTGGAGAAGCCGTGCCCTGGGTCTGTGCAGAGCCCAGAACTGGCCACCTGGCGGGTCTCCCCAGCCCTGAAGGGTATGACCTAGGGTACCTCCAGCCAGCTATTCTGCTTAGGGTGTTGGCCAGTTCCGAAGGTAGCAGAGGTGGGAAAGCAGGAAAGGCCTTACCTTCAGGGGCTGACACATGCCCTGGGGACCATGCCAGCTTCTGCCATCCACTCTGTCATTAAATCTTCAGCACAGATGTGCTCTATATTGTTCATTTGCCCCTTCAGTCCTCTCCACACCCTCTCTCTTCTGCTACAGACCCCAGGAAGCCGTCCTCCCCGGCCCACGTCAACAGTCTCCCTTGCTCTTCAGCTACTGGCCAGGTCAGCCAATAGGGAGCCCCAGAAGAAGATCTGAGGGCGGGACAAGGGAGAGGCTGGGGGTGAGGGGAATTTACTCCCCAACCCTGTCTTTCCTCCCTGCACTACTGCTGCAGCTTCCTCACTTGTCCAAGGCCTCAGTTCCTCCTGCTGGGCAGCCTGTCCCACCAGCTCTCTCTCTCTCTCCAGGTACCAGTAACCCCTTCCTAGTTCACCATTTCCTGTCTCAGGGTGGGAATAACTTCCTGCTATTAGTAACCCTTGGGTGCTGCACCATTGCTAGTACTTTTCCTATACGCTGCCCCATCTTGGTGAATAAGTCTCCTTATTCAACGGTCCCAATCTGAGATATGTCATCTCTTTCCTGCAAGGATTCAGTCTATACATCCCTAAAAGGTAATTATTACTTGCTAACTTATACAGAAGAGGCTAAGCAAATCATATGAGGTTATAGGGAAGTTACAGGGCTGGAACCTCTTGACTACCCATTTGCTGAACTATGCCTGATGCCATCTGATCCACTGGTCACACGTGCACATGTAGCAGTGATGCTTGGTTTGAAGTCCCGTTTCTGTTCCTTTCCCAAACGCTAATTTCCAAATGCATTAGTGTCTGCCCCCAGCCACCCCTCCAGCCTCTGCCACACACATACACACACTCATCTCATCTGCCCCAGATCAAGTTAACGTGTGCAGGAGCAACTGCTCCTTCCGCAAGCCTCCAGAAATCAGCTTTGGGGTGTTTTATCAGGTTCAGGTTTGGGTATAACACCTGAGAGTGAGTGAGCTCCCTGTCATTGGAGGTATGCAAATAAAAAAAGGCTAAGCATCTCTGTCAGGGAGGCTGAATAGAAGATTCATACAAGAGGTAGAGGGAGGAATGAGGTGATTAAGCTCCAGAATGCTCATCTAGGATCTGGGCTGCTCATCATCAGATCATGAAGGAGGTGTGAATATTGAAAATGCAGATTCCTTGGCCACATCCTGGGAGATGCTGTTTCCACAGGTCTGAGTGGGGCTTAGACAGCTACAATTTAGATAAAAACCTTCTCATGGTTTGAACAGTAGATGCCATAACATCCGAGGTCCCCTCCAGCTCAGTAACTAGGTAGCTCCAAGTTCATCTCTCCAGGGTGAAAGTTGTGAGGCTCCTTAGCCAATCAACAAACACTCTGGCTGTTAAACTGTTAAGCTGAGCAGGGACAGAGATGGGGCAATAAAGCCAAGTCCTGTGTTCTAGTCCCATTTGGGATCCTCCGCCTCCTGCCAGGACTGGGGTGAGGTGAAGAAATAAGCCTGCGAAGGGCCATGGGGGCCATTGCTTTGAACTTGTAACTGGAAGGCATGGGCTCAAATCCACACTTCTGAGCCACGTGACTCTGGGATGGGTTATTTCACTGCCCAACCTGTTTCCTCACCTGTAAAATCAGAAGAACGGAAACAGGGGACCACGATCCCTCATCTACATCTCTGGGGACCAGATCTCTGGCAGATTTCAGAGATCTCACCTGCGGGCTGGGCCAGCACCCAGGACTACCCCAGGGGTGTCTGGCAGCAGAGCCTGTGGGCTCCTACTGGGCAGGGTCCTTAAAGACCAGAGAGAGCCTCACATCAGGTTAGGTCAGGATGGCTGCCAAATGTGTTACTTAAATCCAGTTTCCAGAGCTTTCTGGATTACAGAAGAGAATGATGCATTGAACTACCTAAAAAAGTTTCTCGTTTAAAAGATTAAAACAAATCCTGCACACAAAGTGCCCGGCATATGGCAACTACTCAATAAACGTTAGCTGATTATGATCGTTAACAGTGGCGTTTCAAGTAGTAAAATGCTTGGCGTAAGTGCCTTAGAAATAGTAAATGTGAAAAAAAAATTTTAAGTTCCCTATGATTATGACTGTAAGTTTTGACTAACGTCCCCTTCTGTATTTTCTCCATGGTTTCCTTGATGACCAGGGGAAGTGCTGGCTCCAGAGCTGAGAGGTTTGGTCTGGGGCAGGGGGCGGGGGCTTTCTGATCTGCACAGAGCCCCGGGCCCCTTCCCTGGATCCTGTGACAGGCCCAGCAAAGCCCCCGTCCTGTCCCTCCTTCATTATGGACAGGTCTTTCTGTTCAGTAAACTGGATATTAAAAACAAATGTACCTAATTAGAAATAAAATGTTTCCAACCAGCTCGAAATAAAATAAAATGTAATTACTAATGATATTTAAATGTTGTTGATATTTTATTTTTTTTAATCCCCTTAATTTAAAATGAGGTATGACTTTAATTTGGTGGAGCATGCATTAAGCTGGGAGGAAAGTGGCCTGGCTCTTGGCTCAGGGTCTCCTCCTCTAGAGTGAAAAGAAGATCGGGATTTCTTAGAGCATCCCCTCGTCTGGCCAATCAGTATGAGGGTTTTTTTTTGGGGGGGGGGCAGGAGTGGGTGGGAAGTGTCTTCCCAGGAACCCTGTAGGAATCTCAGATGCATCCCGTGGTTGGGGAGGAAGTTTCCAGGCAGATGTTAGCAAGTCCAGGTTGATGTCCTAGCTCTGCTGTCAACATGCCACCTGAGCGCGTCCCTGCACCTCTCTGTGCCTCAGTTTCCTCCTCTGTAAAGGGGGCACACCAGTCCCTTCTTAAAGGAGGTTAATGAAGTTGAAAGATGTGACCTATCTCTGGGCCACTGGCAACATTTTCCATAACAGAGTGAGTATTACCGAAATGCATATAACAGCACTTTCACTGTCATCCTCATGAGGACAGGGACCATGGTGATATTTTTCTCTTTTGTGCCTTAACATTTAGCCCAGTGCCTGGTTTACAGTAGATGCATAATAGGTAATTGATTGAATAAGCATATGGATGAGTGAGTGACCTAGGCCTTGGCTATTAAGGTTGGAAGAGGTAATACAGATAAACTAGTATACTTCCTACTTGAAGCCGATATGTATGCAATGTTGATTTACTTTTGCTGTTTACCTCCAAAGATGGGGAGCTCCCGCACACACATCCACAGCCAATTTCATCCCCTTTCTCTTGCCCACCTCACTCCAGCCGCACTGGTCTCCCTGCTCCCTGTTTGTGCCAAGCTCTGTCCTACCACAGGGCCTTTGCACTTGTGTGCAGTCTGAAACACTGCCCCACAGTTCTCCACATGGTTTTCTCCTTCATTCGTGCCTCAGATTTCATGGGACCCCTCCTCTCTAAACTAACCTCTGTGCATATCTCTCACCCCCTGCTTATCACCCTACTTGGCTTTCCTCCACAAAACTTTCCATAGCATGACATTACATTTCTCTTCATTGCTTCTTGCTTGCCTTCTCCCTTTAAATGGCTGTTATTGCAAAGAGGAAGCAGGTCTCAGAGAAGGAGGGAAGCCCTTCTGACTCTGCCACATCCTTGATGTGCATCCTTGGGAAAGTTCCTTGGCCTCTCTGAGCCTGTTTCTTCATCAGTGCAATGCACACAGTGCTTATCTCATAAGACTGGATCAAGGTTAGTCTCTGTGATGCATGTCCGGTCTCTAGCATGGAGTTCAGGACTCCAAATGCGCCAGCCAATCTTCTATTCTCTGCTTGGGGAAGCAGGGGTGACAGTCCAGATTGCCCAGACTTGACAGCTAACAAAATACTCACTCCCAGGAGTTCCCATTGTGGCTCAGTAGTTAACCAGCCCAACTAGTACCCATGAGGAAGAGGGTTCGATCCCTGACCTCGCTCAGTGGGTTAAGGAGCCGGCGTTGCCGCGAGCTGTGGTGTAGGTCACATATGCAGCTCGGAGTCCCAGTTGCTGTGGCTGTGGCATAGCTGCCAGCTACAGCTCTGATTTGACCCCTAGCCTGGAAACCTTCATATGTTGTGGGTGCAGCCCTAAAAAGGCAAAGAGCAACAACAACAACAAAAAATACTCACTCCCAGCAACAAGATTCCTTTGTAGCCCCCTGACCCACCCAGCACATAGGAGATGCTCATAAACATGGGGTGAAAAAAGGCACTGTCCCCAAGGACACATGGGTCTGTCTCCTCTGAGCCTTTCGGTACTCCTGTGCTCAGAGGGCCATAAGTGTTTATGAAGATGGAAAAGGAGAAACTTCAAGGTGCAGATATTTTGCAGTTGATTGTCACGGTTACATCGCTGACACCATCATTATTTTTTAGAGCAAATTCCCTTTTTCTTTTTCCTTGAATTTAGCAAAGCGGGAATGGCCTTTCTTTGCCTAATAATTAAAGCTCTCTGTGGTCCTTGTGTGGTGGCTAGTTAATGTAGAATATGTAACAAAGCAGATTACAGAATTATTCTACCACTTAGGGAAAGCCACAGAAACTGCCCCAACATAACGGTCTAAGTCCTTAAAAACATTGGTGATATCTTATGTATACTTTTATGTACTAGCTATTTTATTTTGCCCTTATTTCCCACCCTAAACATTTCTTGAATCATTACCAACACTTTCCCCCTTGTCACATGTGGAGCTGCATAATTCCCATGCGGCTGCATCAAGGTCCCCCTGCCGTCACCTTTTGGGGGCTGCCCCCTAATTCTGTGCCATTGTAAATAAAGCCACCACGAACCCCTTGTCCTGAGGTCTTCCCTGCCTCCCTGATTGCTCTCTGGGCTGGATCTGAGCAGGCAGAAAGATGATCAGACTAAAAGAATCTTAGAATATTTAAGATCCTTACTTGCTTACTTTGCTATCAGCCATGCTAGACAAACTAGAACATATTAGATTCATTTATGTATTCAACACGTAATTAAGCCTTTACTATGTGCAAGGAAATTTTTGCCTTCAAGGAATAAAAGTAAAATTCCATCTATGTATCCCTCTCTCTCTCCATCCCTCTATCCCTCCCTCCTTCCCTCTCACCCTCCACTTCTATTTTTCACATGTTTTTCTGCTTAGGCTTCTGCTTTCAGTGTGTTTCTCTGTTTTTATCCCATTCTGCCCATCTGATGCTCTTGGCAAATATTTTCCCTCTCCTCTGATCCAGCCCCTCCCTTCCTTTCGACCGCAGCCCTCCTGTTGTTTTGTTGTGATGCCTGCCTGCGTGCACCTGTCTTAGAACGCACAGCCTGACTGTGAATTCTTCAGAGGAAAAGGCTGGGACTGGTTTGTCTCTGGGCCCCCAAACCAGCACAGAGCCCTGCTCACACCAAGTGGCCATAAATGTCCACATAAATGTCCTCCTTTGTCCACCCACCCACCCACCCATCCACCCATTTTCTGTCATATTATCTACTTTAAAAAATGATTGAGCTAGAAAATTTACATATTGGAAAGTATATTCCAAAGTACACCAACTTCATGTTACAACCTGATGGACTTTTATGTGGGTGGGTGCCCCAGAACCATCAGCTGGTTCAAGATTTAGAATATTTCCAACACCCTACTGCCCCACAAATCAATAGGCCCCAGAGGTAACCATTCTTCTGGTTTGAAACTCATATAGTTTCTCCTCTTTTGTGTCTGGGTCCTTTTGCAAAGTTGTAGCCTGTGAGGTCCGTGCATGGAGGCCGCGGTAGATGGTTCTTTACTGTGTGATGTATTCTGTTGTCTATCATCGAGACCAGACTTCCCTCTCTTCACCTCCCCTTCCTTCCTTCTTCTCTCCCATTTCCCTCCTCCCCCGCCCCTCCTCAGGTCTGATGTGGGTCCATGGCAGACCCTGTGCTCAGCCCCAGCCACACAGCGCTTGGTGAGGCTCAGCCCTGAAGAGACAGACGGGGATGCGGACCTTCACCATGGGGAGAGGTGAGTGTGATAACAAGGGTTCAGGGACCTGGGGACAGAGGGACCCACGGGTCCTGGTCTCATCCTGTCCACACTGCCTGCTGGATGCCTCCATCCATCTGTCCATCCATCCCCCATCCATCCACCACCCACC
>PVHT021183555.1:7007845-7018199 GCA_004024745.2 Catagonus wagneri
GCTTTGGGGTAAGGAAAAAAAAAAATACGGCCAAATGTTGGGAATCGGGCTTTTGAAGTTCGCACTCCAGGACGCTGAGCCGGGGGAGATCACACCTCCCTTGGCTGGGAGCCCCTCAGTCTGCCCGGCAGGCTGCTGAGCCCGAGCGCAACTGCGGTGCGACCCTCCCCCTCGGCCCCCAGCCCCTCCACATCTTGCCTCCCCCAGAAGGCGGGTGGGTTTGGCTGCGGAGCCTCAGCTGCGGAGCTGACACCCTACGTGGGCACCTTCTGTCTGGGGAGTGTGGGCGGGCCGGCCCCCAGGGGGTGCCAGGAGGGGCGGATGCGGATGGAGGAGAAGCCGAGGTCTCTCCTTCCAAAGACCGGGGACCCCTAAACCTGCCTGAGATCCAGCCTGGCTGCGAAGCCCATCCCCTGAAGCCTGTGGACGTCTCCCGCCGGCCTCCAGCAAGTCACTTCCCTTCGGAGCCTCTGTTTCCTCCTCTCCAACACAGGGATAAGGAGGAGATAATGCCTTAGATAGCACTGAGATAGCACTGCCAAAGCTCCCCACTGAGGGACGGCCCCCAGCACACCCCTGACAAATACCATTATCATTGCTCCAAGTAGAAAGTCATGTGCTGGCGGCTGTTTGACAGGGCTTTTCACTGCTCTGAGCCTCAGTTCCTCCATCTGCCATGTCTCCTGCCTGTTGCTGCGCATCTCTCCTGTCTCTGACCTCCAGAAAGAAATGCTGCAGGTACAGTCAGAAAACCTCAACTGGAGTGGGGCTGTGTGACCTAGGGAAAGTGTCTTCCCCTCTCTGGGCTCCCACTTTTCTAACTGTAAAATGAAGACATTTGGCCTATTGACTCTGAAGGGTATTCCAACCATGGTAACCAGCTTTTCGTTCATTTAAAATTCATGATAACAAAGGGTCTTTATTTGTGAGTCTCAAATATGGGTGTTTTGTGTGTTCAGAAACTCCAACTCTTGCCAACAGAAGACCAGTTGTGCTGGAGGTTCAGACAAGCTGTGTGTGTCCCCAGAGAGTGATGGTGTATTCGAGGTGCTGTCCTGGCCCCAGGCTGGCCCACCTCTCCTCTTTTTAATCATCCTTTTTGTTTTCTTCTCTTATTTTCTTCATCTTCTACTTTGGTCTTCTTTTTTCCCTCCCCGCTTCCTTTCTCACTCTCTCTCCCTCTTTCTTTTTCTTTGCCCTTTTTTTTTTAGGGCGCATCCATGGCATGTGGAAGTTCCCAGGCTCCTAGGCTAAGGGTCAAACTGGAGCTAGCCTATGCCACAGCTGAGTCGGGTCTCTGACCTACATTGCAGCTCTCAGCAATGCCGATCCTTAACCCACTGAGTGAGGCCAGGGATTGAACCCGCATCCTCATGGATGCTAATCAGATTCTTAACCTGCTAAGCTACAACAGGAATTCCCTCTTTCACTCTTTTTTCATTCTCTCTGTCTTACCGACTGAATTGTGTCTCCTTCCAAATTCAGAGGTTGAAGCCATAACCCCTACTGAGATTGCATTTGAAGATGGGACCTTTGGGGGGGTAATTAAGATTAAACGTGGCCCTAAGGGTGGGGCTCTGATCTAATAGGACCAGTGTCCTCATAAAGAGAAGAGGAGACACCAGAGCTCTCTCTCTCTCTGAGTACACACTGAAGGAAGGCCATGTGAAGACACAGCAAGAAAGTAGCCCTCTCTGAGCCAAGAAGAGAGCTCTCACCAGAAACCATATTTGCCAGCACCTTCAATTTGGACTTTCAGGCTCAGGAACTGTGAGAAGATAAATTTTCATTGTTTAAACCACCCAGTCTGTGGTATTTTCCTATGCCAGTCCACTCTGTATTAAAGATTTTCATGAATTGTCTTTGCTTGGAGAACCCTTGCTACAAGTCTCCTGATGGCTCTACACTGGGCTTGGGGCCTGGGGGTGTTCACAGGGCTGAGATGCACATGGACAGGGCTTTCAACCCCATCCCATTTGTGACTCTCCTGGAAGCGTGTCCACACCATTTATAAACCTCCACTTCTTCATCTGTGAAGTGGGTGTGACGGCTCTGTTGCATCCACCACCGCCCCCCACCCCAGGTGGAGGGATAGGGCTCTGGTGAGACATTGTGGGTGAACAGTGTTTGGTGACTAGCAGTGAGCTGGAGGAGACCTATGTCCTGCTAGAGACCGGTGCCCCTGCTGAGAGTCCTTCACGGCCTTCAGTTGGTCTGGGTTACTCATTAATGGCCACTGACACGTAGAGAACCCAGCTGTGCTCTCAGCAAGGCATCTGGGTAGACTGCCTCCATCAATTGTCTTGTCAACCCTAGGAGGCCGGCTTCATCATCAAGTAGCATCATGTGATGGTGAGGAAGCCAGATGCTAGGACCAAATGGCCTGGGCTCGCATCCTATCTCTGACTTTTACCATCTGGGTGACCTCTGTTTTCTCATCTATAAAATGGGGA
Source organism: Catagonus wagneri (assembly GCA_004024745.2). NCBI lineage: Eukaryota > Metazoa > Chordata > Mammalia > Artiodactyla > Tayassuidae > Catagonus > Catagonus wagneri. The sequence continues at coordinate 7,010,299 of PVHT021183555.1, forward strand.
CAGTGATTTAATCCACCTCACGGGGAGACTGAAAGGATTCCACTGGTCATCACCCATAGAGCTGTTAGGACAGCTTTGGCAACAGAGTAAGTCATCAATGAACGTTCATTATCATTATCATCCCTGTTTTACAGAAGAGAAACTGAGGTCTTGTGTCACTCTGGTCTGCTGCTTACAGTTCCAACCACCTGATCTCTGAACTCTTAAGTCCCCGCTCTGAAATTCCACTTGCTCTTATTTGTAAGATGTTCGCATCTTCCTGACATCCCTGTTGCCTTCACCATGAAATACAGATCCTCCTCAGAGCACTTACATCCCTCCGTCTCCTCTCCAGGCTCACTTCCTGCCCTTCTCTTTGATTCCCGAGCGGAGCTTGAAATGACTTTCCATTCTGAAAACTGCCACCTCTGTCTTACCTCCAAACCTGTGACTGTTTTCTGGTTCTCATCCTTCAAGGCCAAGTTTAAATATCACCTCCTCAAGGAAGCCTTCCAGGTGTCTTCCTCATAGTTCCCACAACCTCTGTACTTATTTCTACCACAGCCCCTGTGATGTGGTGTTTACCTGGCCTTTCTCCTCCAGGTATGATTCCCCAGGGCCTATCATGATTCCCGCCACGTAGCATAGCGTGTGCTCAGTAAATACAGAATGGACGAATAGATAAAGAGATTACTGGAAAACCTTTTTTCAGCCTTTCTTAACTGTCTTTTGTAAAGCAAAATTACTTACTCTTGATGAAGTCTAATGTATTTCTTTTTGCTTTTATAATTCATGTGTTTTTGTTCTTTTCATATCTTATTTGAGAAATCTTCACCAAACTCAAAGTCACTAAGAGTTTTACCCTAGGTTCCCTTCTGGGAATTTTATATTTCTTGAGGTCGTGAAATGTGTCTGTCATGTGCATCTGTGTGACTCAAATTCTTAGGAGCACAGTGTCTGGCACATAAGTCTCAACAAATGAATAAATGGATGAACAGTGAATGAATAATTTGCCCTAATCTTTATCTGCTAAATCCATGTGGATCGAGTTGAGAGGTGTGGATAAACAGGTGGGCAAAACTCCCCACAAAACTGCTCAACAAATTCATTCTCCTGGAAGCTTGACTAAAACCTATGTTGAGCAGATTCCCCTTTTTAAAGGTGATCAAAATTCTCCATTGCATAGAAAAAGCACTAAATTTGAAATCTGAAGAGATCTCTTCACTGAAAGTAAGAGAATGAAAAGGCAAGTTGCAGAGCAGTAGAATACATTTGCAATCCCTCCAACAGACAAAGATTTGTATCCAGAGTAAGAAAAGGACCAACGCCCCTATGGCAGAATGGACAGAGAGCTAGAATAAGCACTCCACCAAAGAGAACATGCAAATGGTCAGTGAATGGACATAAAGAAGGACAACCTCATAGTCCCTAGGAAAGTGTAAATGAAAACACACTGAGATTCCACTACACATCCACATGAATGACAAAAACCAACAGGACAGATACTATCAAGTGTTGGCGAGAATGTGGAGCACCCGGAACGCTCATAGACCACAGCTAAGGATGCAGAATGGTCCCTAGCTCTTTGGCAGCATCTGTCATGAACCTGCCCTAGACACCAAAGATCCTTTCCCAGGTAAACAATCCAGAGAATCATCCATACATGCTCATCAAAGGCTTGCACAAGAATGTCTGTAGCAGCATAACACATAAGAGCCCCAAATGTTCACCAGTTACAGAACAGATAAATTAGGGCATATTCGCACAGTTGAGTATTATCTAGAAATAAAAACGGATGAAGCACTTCTACATGCGACATGGATGAAACTCATAAAATAATACTGATCGAAAGAAGCCAGATGTTCAAGAGAATGTACTATGTGATTCCATTTACGAAAAGTTCAAAAACAAGCAGAAGTAATCTAAGGAGGTTGAAATGGGGGTAGTGGTTATCTTACTGTGTCAGGAGGGGGTGATACTGGGACCATAGAGAAGGGCTTCTATAAGGGGGGGTGGGGGGAAGGGGGTCTGGTCATTCTTACTTGTTTATTCAAGTGCTAATCCTTGGGTGTGTCCACTTTACAGAAAGCCACCCAGGTGCATGCTCATGATCTATTCACTTCTCTGTGTATTCGTCACATAGCAAATAAAATAAAATAAAAATAAAAAATATTGCCCTGGTCAAGTTAAGTTTAGGACAATTTTGCCAGGCATGCTGCTGGCTTCAGTGTCCTCTGGGCCCTGCGGTATTGCCTCCCCTTGCCACCCTCAGAGCCAGTACTATGGAGAAGAATTTTTTTTTTTTTTTCCCAGTCTTATTCTTTCCTCTGCCTTGGCCTGGAGCTATTGTACATATGCAAATGAGGCAATGTCAGCTATTGAGGCGAGCTCAGCTATTTATAGCTGGAGTCTTGCAACACTTATCACAGCCACTGCAGACTTCAGGAAGCTGAAACACGTACACACACACACATACGCACACCACACACGCGCACGCACGCACACATGCACACATTACACAGAGTGTATTTTTTTTCCTCAGGATATAAATTTCCCATCCCATTGCAGTCTGGGCCGTCGCATGCAACATTGATTGTCTGTTATATTACATTTATTAAGAAGTGATAACTTGTAATAATTGGATGTTAAATTAAAGAACTCTCTCCTAGTTATTGCCATCTCAATTATAACTGTCGTTGGCTGGCAGTTATAATGATATATGAGGGTTGTATTTTACGCAGCCGACCATGACCTGGTGAGTAATATTCCCCCAGCTATGGGGGCACTCATGCACTCCTTGGCTTCTAATGCCTTGCTTGGGTGCTGATTGGAATATTAAGTTTCTGCAAGACTGCGGCCCCGAAATCCACCCAGAGAACTGCAGCTCGGCAGCCGAGAGCCCCCTCCGGCAATTTCCACCCCCCTCCCTGCTTCTTCTTGCTGGTACATGTCCAACTCATTTCTGCTTTGTTTTATGGTTATAGGAATCAGGTTTATTTGGTGAGTTATAAAGTCGTAAAATGTTGGGCGAGAGCGTGTTTGTGGTTTCCTTTTAGATGAAGCCGCTGCAATTAGCTCTTGGGTCCAATGTTGGTGGACAGGGGGCAGTTGGAGGCGAGACCCGGTGGCGGAGGGAGGGGGTGGATGGATTGGGTTTATTTAGAAGAATCCGATGGTGAATTTGGCTGGGTTTCTGCAGGGCTGTCAGGAGAAGAAGCGGCCCCTGAGGGCCGGGAGCAGAAATTTCAGTGGTGATCTGACCTGAGGGCTCACAATAGTTGCTGCTCGTCAAGACTCTCCGGTCCTGGCAGGTGACAGTGGCAGACTGCAGTGCTCTGTGGGTCCCTTGTGTGCCCAGATCTTGGGACAAGGCCAACTCTATGGTCAGACAGTAGCTTCAGCCAGCCACTCACCCCTCTTCTTTCTCATCACCTCCCTTTCCTTCCTCGGAGCTGGCAGAGGTGGTGTCCGGCATGTCACAGGACATTCAGGGAGCTACTATTATGACCCGCGCCCTTGGTAGCCCTGGGGACGTCATGCAGAGCTTAGCTCAGGGTTATACTTCTGTGTTGGTCTCCTGTGGCTATCACTGCAAAATGCCACCGACTGAGAGGCTTCAAACAACGGAAACTGATTTTCTTGTGACTCTGCAGACTGGAAGTTCCAAATCAAGGAGTCTGGAGGGCTTTACTCCCTCTGAAGTTTCTGGGGGAGGGTCCTTCCTCACCTTGTCCAGTTTCCGGTTGATGTGGGAGTTCCCTGGCTTGTGGCACCCTCCTTCCAATTCTTGCCTCCATTTCCCGTGATAGTTTTTGCTCTGTGTTTGTGTGACTCCACATTTCCCTCTTTTTCTTTTTTCCTTATTTCTTTCCTTCTTTCCTTCTTCCCTTCCTTCCTACCTTCCTTCCTTCCTTTCTTGCCACACCTGGGGCATGTGGAAGTTCCCAGGCCAGGGATCAAACCCGCGCCACAAACAGCAACCTGAGCTGCTGTAGTGACAATGCCAGATCCTTAACCCACTGTACCGCAAGGGAACTCCGACATTTCCTTCTTCTTATAAAGATAATAATCATTGGATTTAGGGCCCACCTTCATCCCATATAAGATAATTTCAGCTAATTATGTCTGCAAAGACCCTGTTTCGCAATAAGACACATTCTCAGGGGTTAGGACTTCAGCATACCTTCTGGGGGGACACACTCAACCCCTAACATGTTCCGATTTGGGGATGAGAACACTAAGTGTCAGGTACCTGGAGGGCATGCTCAAGGTCACACAGCCAGCAAATGGCAGAGCTGGGGTTCTAAGGGATTCTGTCTGAAGCATGACTCCCCACTGCCTCTTTCTCTCTGGTCAGCCCCTAGAGATCTCGGTCAAGCTCAGAGAAAGTCAGACCCCTCTTAGGTGGAATGCTCTGGGTCTCGCTAGAAGCGTATTTCTAAGCTCAAAAGCGCCAATGAATTAATCATTGCTGAGTCACAGGCATTATCCATTCAACGAATATTTACCCAGTCCCTCCCCCAACAAACTGACTTCAAGAAACCAGCCTTCTAGTTCCGAGAGGGAAAGAGACCATGAATGAAGGAAAAGATCCCAGATAGAGAATGACAGAAGGGGTCAAACGCCATGTAGAAACATAAAGTAGGAATTGGGGCTAGGCAGTGATTTGTTTTTGTCACCTTCCCTGAGGTGACAGCCCAGAGAGACCTGGGAATAGGTGACCAAGTGGCCATACTGCTGGGGAGAAACATTCAAGGCCGACAGATCAGCAAGTGCAAAGGCTCTGGGGCCAGCCACGCCAATGAGGCTGTGGCAGGGGGAATGGGACGTGGCCTTGGCTGCACTGCAGGATCTGAAGTGAAAGAGTAATGCGACCCGATGTGCATTTTAGCTTTTAGTTAGACTGGGGCGGGGGATGCAGAAAGCACGAAATTATTTGGAGGCTGTTGCAATAACCCTGTGAAGAGGTGACAATGGCTTGGGCTTGGGGAGTAGCTGTGGGGGTGGTGAACAAATTGTGAAATTGCAACCAACAGCACTAGCTGTGAGCCAAAGAGAGGTATCCAGGCGGAGCCCAAGGCTTTTTCCTGAGATGGGGACAGAAGACGGCTGGCCCCAGCCTTCCCTGGAAAGGGGACACTGAGTGATGGAATAGGTCGGGGGCATCAGGTGGGGGTCAGGGTCGACCTTGATCGTGTTATATTTGGGTGTCATCTGGACAGCAAAGAGGAGGCGAGAAGAAGGCAGCTGGGCAAGTGAGGCTGGGGGTCAGGAGGGAGCGCAGGCGGAGAGGAAACGACCACAGGCTGACCCTAGAGTCAGGAGGAGGTGGCACTGCAGATGCCGACCAAAGGCACAGCTGGCGACCGGGCGGGGGTGGGGCAGAGTGCAACCCAGCTGCCCAGGGAGCCCGCCAAGGGCCCCTCCCGAGGATGTGGAAATGACACTGACCCTGATCCAACTGGACGAGGTAAGTCTTGGCCTCTGGGGAATCTGTGACTGGCCAAGTGAAGGAGCATCTGGAGGGCAACCTGGAATTTGTTCCTGTTGTTACTGGATTGACATCCGTCACTCACAGTGACCCACACGGACGTTGACTAAAACTGGGACCAGGTCACCTTAGGTTCTGAGTCCACCGATGGATATCTGGGAAGCACCTGATCAGTATCTATTCTGTGGACTGAATGTTACTTTCCTAAAACAGGGACAGGAGCCCCTCACTTATGGAGGGGGAGGCAAGGTGACAGGTGGGGGAGGCAAGGTGACAGAACAGAGCTGGCTGAGGGGTCTTTTCCCCACTGAGAGAGTCCAGCTTATCCCCTGATCTGATAAGTCTGCAAGAAACCAACCTTGGTTCGGGACTCCACTCTGCTGAACACTTCCCTCTCTCCAGTGCTCACGGCAGCCCCGTGGGGTCTCAGTGAGGCCACAGGACAGGGGAGAACCTTGCAGCTTAGAGACCCAAAGTTACCTGCCCAGGGTCACGCAGCTGGGAGGTCCTGGGCGGGATTTTGAACCTGGGTCTGTCTGACCATAGAGCCAGTGTGTTCTGTTGCCCCACCGGCCTGGCCCACACGATCATGCTGATCCATCCATTAGGGTTGCTCTTCCCCCTCCCACCCTCCCGTCACCTCCCTACTTCCAGGTCACCTTTCCAAGTTCACCTCCGTTGTCACTTCTGGTCGGGTGCCTGTTTCAGGTCTCAGAGCTCACTGCTTCTTCCCAGTGGCATCTGCCAGACTTTCTTATGACATCATCACAGTGTCTGTGTCAGTTTATGGTCTGGACCCCAGCCGCCCATGACTTTCAGGGCCAGAAGGCAGGAGCCACATCTAGTTTCCTCTTGGCTATATCTTTCCCCACTATCTAATGCAACATCTGGTGTGTAGTGGGTGCTCAGAATTTTTTTTGGAAAGAAAACATTCACTGAATGTGTCCTGACCTTTGTTTTCACAACTCCTGAAGTTATGTCGCCATTGCCACGCATGGCCATCTCTCCCCATCTTCAAGAGCTCGTTAAACATATTTTTAGGAAAGATAAAAGGGATTGAAAAAGAGATCAACGCACTCACCCTTCGCCGCGCTCGGTCTCTGCCCAAGTCACCTGCCTGTTCCCCTTGTCCTCCCACCATCCGACATACGCCACTGCGACATTATTTACCACCTCAGTTTGCTGGGCTTTTCGGCAAGCTTTTGTCACTGTGGGATACATCGCAGTCTAGAGTCCTAGACTCCCCTCATAGGTCAGCCACGTGACACAGGCAGAGACTGGAACATCCTTCTCAGGGTCGTGTCCTCAGAACCCGCCCCGACCCCCAGCAGCTGGTCCACGAATGCACGAGTGAGTGAGGAACCAGGCCCTTTTTGGCCACCTCTGTGCTGGGAACCAAACTAAGCCCTCAATGGACATTGTCCTCTTGAATTATCATTAGCCATCTTGGGGGGTGGGGGTGGGGTGGGGTTCAGCCTCCCATTTTGCAGATGAGTAAACTGAGGTTCAGAGGCAGCTGGTGACTTGTCCTGAGTTGGAACTGACATCCTGGCCAAAATCCCCACCTCACCCACACTCTGTGGCTTCTTCCTCCAGCGACCAGCCCAGAACTGGGCTTACATTTTACACACAGACTTACACATGGCCTTTCAATGACCAATGTCTGCTGGGCAGTGTTTACAGGACACATCACCGCCGTCCTCTAAGGACACCTCCTAGAAGTATCTGTTTTCTTTCTCGCTTTTCTGTAAACAAAACATCCATTGTCTCCCACTCTCCTGCATTTTTTTTTTGGAATTAATTGCCCTTTTTATGGTTTTGGTGTGTTTGTACTTGCGAGAACCCTGGCACCCTTAATCACAACAACAACATTCTCTATGAACAGAGAAAATTTGAACAGTCATTAAGCACCAGCGAATGTGGAGCGTATTAATGGGCAAACAGTAAGTCGGAGAAGAAGAAAATGTTTTTCTCTTGCAAAGTACATACGAAAAGTTGATCCAAACCAATGTGCTGCCATAAATCTGTTAATTTTGGCAAATTATTGGGAGGTGGCAGGGGCGGCGAGAGGGAATGAGGCAAAAGGTTGGCCGGAAGCTGCCCACTCCCTGGGGGAGGGAGACGCTGGGGCCTGCGGGAGCCTGCAGCCCAGCTCCTGGCCCAGAATTGGCTGCTCTCTGAAGGTGTGCCTCCCCTCTTGAAACTGGTGTCCCACAGTTTCTCCAGGTAGCAGGGGACTGTGGCCTGTTAAGATGGGGCCCTGATGCTGGGATGAAGGAGAAGCAGGCTGGGGGCGGGGGGCTGCTACAGCCCTTCTGAGGGGTACCAGATTCTTTTTCACTCCAATTGCATGTCCTTTTTCATTCCAGTTGCATTTCTGTCCTCTCTGGGCCCCTGACCTGAACTGCCCCCACCCCCTCACCCCTCACCC
>PVHT021183555.1:7018299-7071189 GCA_004024745.2 Catagonus wagneri
GTGGGGGGGGGGGGGGTCTGCTGGTGTCACTCAAGCCTTTTGATAACAAAGAACGGTTTTTCTTCTCAGTGGAAACAAAACCCAGCCTTCCGGAGGCAGGCTGTTACCCTCTCCATCTCTCTCTCCCTTTCCGTCCTTCTCTCTCTCCCTACTCACACTTTCCCTGTGCCTTTATCCCCCCTCCTTCTGTCTCCTTCAGCGTGTTTTCTTTCTGCATCGTCCTTTTTCCTCATCATTCTTTCCATCTTCAGATCACCTTCTCCATTCTTTGTCTGTCTCTCATTTCCATTTCCGCCTCTCCCCATCACTCTTCCCTGCCCCCACCCTTCGTCCTTCTCCCTTTCTTCTCTCTCCTCCACCCTCGCTCCCCAAACACACTGGAGTTTGAAGTTGCCATACTACTGATTTCCACGGGAGCAGGAAGACACACAGATGCCTCTGTGATCCAGTCTTGATTCACAGATTCTGTGGGGCACAGAGCGACGGAAGGATGCAGATCGCCAAGTCCCCTTTCTGTAGGAGCAGCAGCGGTTTGTCTATCCTGGGCGCCTTTGCTTAACCTCTTCCTTTTCCTGGCTGACAAAACCTTCCCACTCACTGCTGGTTCCCTCCCAGGCTGGCTGGGATTTGCTCTTTGCTGCCTGCAGAGCTGGCTCCTGGGCCATGTGCTGCAGCACGAATAAGTTAATGTATTTACAATAACTATGTTCTTGGTTATGTGGAGGAAGGGGCTGCTTTGGTTAACCATTTATTACGGAGGCGGCTATTTTCAATGTGTTCCACGTGATTATCCGGCAAAGCTGCAATTTGGCCCTTGTTCTGGGCTTGAAGGAATCGCTTCCCCAGAGGTGACCCTCGGCGGGAGATTGCATGTCACCGCGTGAGGAATGGCCGTGGTGGCCGTGATGGGTAGGCTGTCTGCCTCCCTTGACCTCAATCGCTTTCCCTCGGCGCAGCTGCCGGGGTGGACGGGGGTTGACACAAAGTGCTTATAATTTCCGTTGGAAGGCAGGGGAATGATAATGGGGTGCTGGGCGTCCACCGGTTGCCAGGGTGCAGGCTCAGAGCTCCTGCTGGGAGTGGCCATCCTAATTGGGACAGGGCCAGGCTGTGGTCAAATCAGGAGATGCCCTGGGGGAGGAAAGGGGCTGTGGATTCAGAAAGCTGGCTCTTAGGGGACTGAAACAAACAGGCCAGGCAAGGAGCGAGTGCGTACTGAGCACCTCCTGTTTGCTCGGTGCCGTGCCAGGCAAATGTCCTCCCATCCAGCTGCCGGTGGCCCCCTCAGTGTGCTGCCTGGTGGGAGAGCAGAGGCAGTGCGGCCGGGTGGCCACAAACCCCAACTCTGTGCTCACCCTCCAGCGCTGCTGCCACTCCCTACCTGGCCCGGTGGCTCTGCTAAAGTGACTGCACCACACTCACGTTGGTTTCACACTCCGTAAAAGGAGATAGGATCAGAGTTCTCCCCTTGGGTCATCTTGAGACTCCACCGAGCCAAGATCCTAAAGTACTTAGAAGAGGGTCGGGCACAGAGCAAGCTCTACAGATGTGCTATTTCTGTCACCCCTGTGGCTGCTGTGGTGCTTCGAGAGTGGATAAAGTCATCTTCCACTGAATGAACGAGAAGTCCGAGGTGCTGAGACATCTACGAACCTGTTGCCAGATGCAAAGCTCTCAGGAGTTTTACAGGGATAGAAACCCGCTCGTTCACATTCTAATTCACCTCCCTGGGGCCTGCAGGGCCTCCTGAGATGTTTCCGTCCCTCTGTCTTTCCTTCCTTCCCCTCTTCCTTCTCCCCCCTTCTTCCTTCCTTCCTTCTTTTTTCTTTCTTTCTTTCTTTCTTTCTTTCTTTCTTTCTTTCTTTCTTTCTTTCTTTCTTTCTTTCTTTCTTCTTTCTTTCTCCTTCCTTTCTCCTTCCTTCCTTCCTTCCTTCCTTCCTTTCTTTATTTCTTTCTTTCTCTTTCTTTCCTTCTATTAATTCCTCATTTTTCCTTTCAAATCATGAAACGCACTGGGGGCCTGGCTGTGCAAAGGACACTGCAGGGAATCTGCTGATCACCCTGGAGAACAGAGCACACAGGGATGGCCACAGTCACCCCTTGGCGAGTGTGTGATCAGGCAGGTGCTCAGTGCCCACCAGGCTCTGACCAGTCCTGGGTCCAGAAGTCTCCTTGAGTAAGTGAGCTACTGGGAGCTGGGTCTTCTGGCTCCAATCCTGCCTCTATCTCGTGACAGCAGAGGGACCCTGGGCAAGTCACATGCCCCCCAACCTCCACTCCAGACCTCAGGGTTTCCATCTGCAGAAATTGCCTCACAGGGTTTGTGAGGCTTAAGAGAGGCAAGGAATGCTCTCTGGGATACAGAGGGGAATGCTCTTAGCAGCTCCAAGTCTGGAAAGTTGGGCTGCATCCTAATGTCTGGGCAGATCGCAACTGGCTGTCTGGTCTCACCCGTCCACTCGGAGACGTGGAAGTCCACCTCTGAGACCCGGCCCAACCGTGGGGATAGAAAGAGCAGCCCTTCTCAGAAACCCAAACTTGACCACCTCCTCCTCCTCCCTGCAAGCTTAGTTTGAATATCCCTGGAGGCTGACTTGGACGATTCAAGAGCAAGCAGTATTGGGGGAGGTGATCCCAGGATGTTCCCATAGGGGAGTGAGGCAGGTAATAAATGCTATGTTATAAAGCCATTTATCACTGAGGGTGATGGGAGCTTAATCCTGCAGAGAAACTAGAAAATACCATACAACACAACCTTCAGCATCGTCCCACTTGTGGAGTGAGGGAGCTGGGGTACAGATACACCTTCTCCCAAGAATGAGGGCTGCTCTAAGTTGGGGGTGGTGAATTCCCTGGTGCTTGTGGCCCATCTGTGGATCCCTAGAGCAATCCCTAAGACCCAGAGATGCCTGGAAGCAGCTGAACACTGAATTGATGAGGGATGCAGGCAGGTTCTAAAAGACTCTACACAGGGTCCCTTCACTCATGGAACCTTCCCTAATTCTCCAGGCTGTGTCAATGCCTCTTCCTGTGCTTTTATGCACCCTGCCTCCAGTGCCATGCTTCCTACCACTGCGGTAAACTGCCCTGTTTATTAGTTCACTTGCCCCCATCCTGTGTTCCAGCTGTGATCTCCATGAGACAGGGCTATGTCTCATCCAACTCTGCATTCCCAGAATAAATGCTCAACATTAAAAAAAAAAAATGAGTCTGTGGAGAGGGGGGCAGGAAGAGGCCCTCAGAAGAGAGCTAATTGTGCGAGAGCAGAGCCACAAGGAGAGGTGCCAAAACCCTTGTAGGTAGCAGACGTCACCAGCTGCCAATACGAAGACACTTTTCTCTGGATCTGCCCCAGTTCTGACCCTCAACATCCGCACCCAGCCCAATTTCAGGACCAGGAGAAGGGGAAAAGGAGCCGCACCCTTATTAAAATCAAGGCCTTTGCTCACTGTGAATGGGAACAGATGAATCTGAGATCATCCTTGGCAAGCAGTGCTGGGAAGCAGAATGCTCCTTTTTGGATCTCGATGGCAGAATCCCAGCATGGTCTCTGGTTTTATTTCCATCCTGTTGACACCTGGAATAATTATGAAAAGTTTGAAATCATTTCTTGGGTTGTGACGTCCCTCGGTGGTCCTGGGTCACTGGGTATGAGGTAGTGATGGGTAGTTCCTGCCCAGGACTCTGCTGAGGTGAGTGTTTACGGTTACAGCATCTTGGCTAAGACGCCCAAAAGATGGGAGGTGACCACTTCCTGTTTCAACACTTCCTGTGAAACAGGAAGTAGAAGAAAATGTGCAGGAAATGGAGAGAAATGTACCAGGAAGCCATTTTCCAGAGCAGGAGTGGCTGGTGGATTCTTAAAAGTTCTTAATATTTTCTCTCCTGAGACGTTAAGAAAGCAGGACCTGTTGTCTCTTACCAGCTCTCAATTAAAACACCTTCTCTCATCTCCCAGTGTTGGGAGAACTTCAGGAGGGAAGGAAGGAAAAAAAGACAGACTAGCATAGAGGCAAAATCGGGGAGTTCAGGGGACTTGCAGATCCTTTGGAGACGGGTGTTTCACAACCATCTTGCCATGGCTCCTAGCAAAGTTCTCTACCCGCCACTGTCAGAAGCCAGCAGCATGCCTGCTTCACTTTAAGCAAATGTAACACACGGCTCTCCAAGTTATTCCCTTTATAAAATGAATTCCCTATGGCAATCAAGGAACAGGCAAAGCAATCTGGTTTTAAAACTGATTTTACTTTCAAGCCGCTTTTTCCAAAGTAACGTTTGTTATTTAGCTAACAAAGATTTAATAGGACTGTGTGCCAGACATTGTTCTAAGTATGTTGCCGATTCTCATTTAATTCTCATAACAGCCCAACAAGGCAGACATCGTTTTTGTCCCCATCTTACAGATAAAGACACTGAGGCATGCAGAAATAAGGCAACTTGCTCAAGGCTAACCAGCTAGTCTGTCTCAAAGCCAGATGCAAAGACAGGCTGCTCAGGACACAGTCCATAATCTTGACAGATGATTATTTTGCCTCTATGAGTTAGGAGGGAAACTGGCCAGGCTTGGAAGAACCATGCTGCTATTTGTCACCAAGTGGGTTTCCAGTGAGAATGATCTGCACTGGGTCTCTCTCCTTCTGGAGCTTATAATTTGGGAGACTTGGGCCTCTTGAATCTCAAACCTCTAGCCTGGAATATGGTACCCTGTGTATGTTTAAGGAAGTATTTGTGGAATGAATATTGGATTGGGAAGAGAGCACACACATGGATTTCTTAGCAATGATGCTGGCTGCTCAAACTGGATGCACGCAAGCAGAGAAAAGAGGGAAACCGAGGCTGTTATTAGAAGGCTAACATCAAACTCTTTTCTAACCCCGCTAACCTTCATCTTTGCCTCTATTATCTGGGAGATTCCATATGGAGACTTCAAGCTCCTTGAATGCAAAATCCACATTTGACTAATCCCTGGTTGCCCAATATCTGGCGCAGAACTAGGCTCCCAGGAGGGGCATTCTGCGTACTGAATACACAAGCAATCGGCAGAATGAGTGAGTGAGTGAGTGAATGAATGAGTGACCGGCCAAGGGACTGACTATATATTGCCCCCCCTGACAGGGGTCGGCTCAGTGACTCCTAAACTTGTACAAATGCCAAAATCTTCTGGAGAGCACCAGACTACCAGGCCCACACCAGAAGTGTGTGATTCAGCAGGACTTGGCACGGGGGGGGCGGTGCTCCCTGGTTCTCAATCTTGGTTACATATTGGAACTACCCTCAGGAATTAAAAAAACAAACCAAAAAAAAAAAAAATCTCCCTCTGATTCCTGGGAGCCTTTCCCAGAAATGATAACGTAATTGATCAGGGGTGTGGCTAGGCATCGTGAGGCATCAGGCACCTTGATTTTTTTTTAAATTGTTGATTTACAACGTTCTGTCAATTTCTGCTGTTTGTAATGTCTAGGAGTTCTCTTGTGTTTGTTTTTGCTTTTTTTAACTTTTTAGGACCGAACTTGCGGCATATGCAAGTTTCCAGGCTAAGGCACCTTGATTTTTATTTTTAAATATTTTTCTAAATGCATCTTAATTTTATTGATTGACATTTATTTTTTTTGTTAAAGTATAGTTGATTTACAATGTTCCTTCAGTACCTGTTATACAGCAAAGTGACCCAGGCATACAAATATGTACATTCTTTTTTTTCCTTATACTATCTTCCTTCAGTTCCAGCCCAAGAGATTGGACATAGTTCCCTGTGCTGTACAGTACGACCTCATTGCTTATCCATTCCAAATGTAACCGTGGATTTAAAAGTTCTCTGAATGCTGTAAAGTTATGGTGCAGTAGGAAAACCTTTCTTTGTGGCTTAACAGGTCGGTTGAAGGGCTCACGTATGCCTTAGCTCACCTAGGAGCCTCCACTTCTGAGTCCCTTGGACCCCCACCCCCAAATTCCAACACCCCTGCTATGTCCTGTGGTTGCTCTAGACAATGGCTTCTCAAGGTGCTGCCCGCCCGAAATCTGATGTTTGTTTCCTGACACTAAGCCCCTGGCCCAGCCCTCGCCCGCCCCATTCACTGCGGTGTCTATTAAGAGCAGATGCTAAACCATTTCCAACAGGCCTTGAAGCTAATGCACTGCAGAATGGATTCGGAAGGGCCTATTTCTTTGCACGCCGAGAAAGAGAGTGAATTAATGCTCGATGAAAACCTCCCGAGAACCAGAGTCAGGGCTCGGGGGTGGGGGGGACTTGGTGGCTAAATCAACAGTTATAAACTCGCCCAGTCATTTTTCATTATTTGGTACATTGGAAAGATATTTTCCTTTTCAAATGCAGTTGGAAATCTGTTTGGTCAAAAGTCGGTTGCAAACCTCATCACTATTGCCCCTGAAAACTCACAGCCTCTGTCAGGGGCTGGAAGAAAAATGGTCCAGGTCTAGCAGAAGTCGAGGTGATGGGGCCATGAAGGGGTGGAATGGGGCTGCCTTGGGCAGAGGCTGTGTGATTTTTCAATAACGTTGCCCGCAGGTCCAAACTTTTACAAGGACCTGTGTATACCTTGGTTTAAGCTATGGATTGGAAGGCAAAGCTACAGTCCCCTCTGGTATCAAGAAGAGAACTAATCTGGGTTCTAACCGCTCAAGCTCCAGCCTGATGGGGACCTTTTCTTAGCTGAGGTGTGAGCAGAGCCTGAGCTAAAGCCTGCACCCCCACGAGTAAACAGAAACCCAAGTGGGGCTCCACTCTCCTTTCACAGCTGAAGGGGACAGATTGCTCTAGGACACGCTGCCAGTGGTGGTGTTTGAATGGGTGGCTCTTCCTGACAGCCACCACGAGAGGGAAAATGCTGGACAAGGTGACAGACTCCAGCCTGAGCCATGGCTCTGCCCTCTCTGGGCTGTGTGACCTCAGACAAGTCACTGGGCCTCTCTGAGCCCCATTTCCCTCTTGTGCAAAAATGGGCTGCAGCGAGGTGTCCTTGAGAAATGGGTCTATGGGTATCTGGCACCTGCCCCTTGACCATGAGGGATGCATAGGAGCCTGAGCCTGAGCCAGTGCAGACAGGGGTTCAGGGTCAGGAAAAGAGGGGAGGAGATGGGAAGGGAGGGAGCGAGAGAATGAATTGGGGAGAGAGAGGGGAAAGGATGGCTTTTAAGACTAGTATACTTGGCCCCCTGTGAGACCTGGGGTGCTCCAGGGAGTAAAGTTCTGAGTCATCCATAAAATTCAGAGAAGATTCCAAAAGGAAGCCACCTTCCCTATGAGCTGGGCTGGGTCAGCTTGCTCACTTTGGGGGAGGAACGAGGTGCCAGGGCTCCTGAGGGTGGAAAGATGGAGACCATCTCAGAGGCCAGGACTGATGAGCAAGGCTTACCTGCAACAATAGGTTACTGCACTGAGTTCAGGACTAGGGGATCAGGTACATGGGCTGCTTCCTATCAAGGCAGACACAGCCCATACAGCACTTCTGGAGAGAGGAAACCCCTTCTTCTAGTGGACCTCGCCCTGTCCCAGGGCCTGTAGCTCTGCAAGATCCTTAGGCAGTCAACAACCTGAATAGCTGTGTTTGGCGTCCCTTGCTTCCTCCATCCTTTTATTTATTCCTTTGGGCAATGAATGAAGCTGCTTCTGAGGTCATCTCTCAGCTTCCATGTATATCCCCCTCTAACCCCTTCCCTGCAGTAATTTTCTCAGGCTGCCCTCCTTCCAAATTAAACTTCCCATTGCTGTTGAGAAGACGATCAAACTACTCTCCAAGGTTGAATATTTGCTCAACAAATAATGATTAGGTATAAAATACATGATGTCGATCTCAGTGGACAGAGTTCCTGCTCAGGGAGCTGGACTGAATGTTAGAAGCCCAGCTTATGATGTGGTCTGCTCTGACCCCAGGCTCTTCCACAGCCCAAATCTCAGGCAAAACCAAATCTCAGAAAATGATACCTCCATCCTCCCAGGTGCTCAGGCCAAAATCTTGGCTTCATGGTTGACCTGCAATCCTTCTCTAGGGACAAAACCTTCCTGTCTCTTCCAGCTCTGGGTGGCCCCAGGTATTCCTTGACTCGTGGCCGCATCTCTCCGGCCTCTGCCTACTGGCTTTGTCCTCGTCTCTGTGCTTTCTGAGTCTTCTCCCCTTCTCATAAAGGAACCAGCCACAGATTTAGGTTCACCCTAATCTAGTATGACCTTATCTTTATTATACCTACAAACCCTATAAGGGTCGCACTGAATAAGGTCACACTGAATAAGATCACATTCTGTGGTTCCAGGTGGACGTGGCTGTTGCTGGGATTCAACCCACTACAGTAGGAATACGTTCTAAGGGTGAGTCAGTCAGTTCTGGATTTCAATTGCTAATGCCCTAACAATCATAATGCCCATAATAATATGTATAAGCCCCTACCATACGCCAGGCATTGTGCTAGGCATTTACGTATAGCTCCATTAGCTGACACATTCATCCAGTTTTACAGATGAGAAAACTGAGGGCTGCAGTGACGTGCCCGAGGTCCCCCAGCTGCTGAGTGTTTCCTGGCGTCAGTCAGCACTGACCACAGGCCCTGGCATTCATGCAAAGGCCAAGCCCTCCTCTCTGGAGCCTGGCAGGGGCTGTCACTTGTCCTGTGGCCCACCGGTCCCAGGAGCCAGGCTCTGCCTTGATAAAGGGAAGGGGAATCAATGGCTTGGCCGCAGAGCCGTGGGGGGGGGGACTTGCCACCCGGCAGGCTGGCTGCCTGTGCCAGGCTGCCCTCCCAGGCACATCATTCCTGTCGCCGCTGCCTCGGCCAGGCGTAGGCAGCCCGCAAGTAAACAGTGTCTGAAACCTATTCTCATTAGGCTAATTTACGAATAAATTACCATATTCAATGGCCTTATTTTTACTGCTCGTTAACAGGCCCATGATAGGATGATAATTACGGGATTTTAAGTGGCTAATGGCAGCTGGGGCGTCAAAAGTAGTTTTTACGAATCTGTTTATGGCAGTGAAGGTGACAGGAGGGGAGGGACATTGAAATGTTGAAATCACACTTTGGGAAAAAAAGCTTTAATTGTTGAGTATTTATTAGAGAGGAGGGAAGGCTGTAATTTTAAAAATGAAACTCTGAAAAACAAAGGAAATTAATTAGTCTTCCCCCCAAGGCTGTGACCTTCAGGGAATGGGCAAGGGACAAGCAGGATCCCAGGAGAGGGGTGCCAAGTTCAGGGCTGAATCTGGGCTTGTTCTCTCTGCTTGGCCTCTGCTGCCCTTGCAGAGAAGGGATCTCCAGGCCTTGGAGTATTCTGGGACGTCTGTCCCTCTCTGCCTGGGCTGCAGAGACCCTGCTGATGGGGATTCAGGGAGGGACCCACGGGAAAGGTAAGGGCTGAGCATCCTGTAAATGGTGACAGTGTTAGACCCTCATCCTTTCATCCTGATCATCACCAGCATCTTCAGCATCAGATCTGGTCTATTCCAGTTTCCCTGCTAAGCTTTCCATGCATTCCTAGCTTCACCTAACCCTTGCGATGATGTTGAGAGCTAATAGTCATCCCTACCCTCCACCGAGGGCTCCCTGTATGCTTTCCGTGTAGTAACTCCCTTAAATGTCCTAATAGATAACCTTCATGGGATTAGTACTATTGCCATCATGCCTGTTTTATAAAGGAGAAAACCGAGGCACAGAGAGGGCAAAGTCACACAGCCAGGGCTTAGCTCTGCGTTCTCTTAGTATGCCCAGGCTGCTTCTTTCATCACCTCCCTCTATTAAATCTGCAGCATGCCGAGGGCTGGACTTTAGGGCCCCAGGTTACAGAAGAGGAAATGGAAGCTCAGAGAGGGTGGGCCACCTGCCAAGGGTCACAGAGCCCAGGTTTCAAGGTAGGTCTCTCTGAGTCCAAACTGGCAGCTGACTGGCCCTGACATGGGGCTCCGGAGGGTGGAGATGGGTAGGGCAAAGGCAGCCCAGAAGAAGATTCTGGACTCCTTAGCCTGTGTCCAGGAGGAGCTATTTAGAGGCCACTTCCGTCGCTCTCTGGATGCCTCTGGTGACCCCTCCCTCTCCTGCCCACCTGCCGACCTCCTCCTGACCAGCCCAGCTCCTCATCCCCCACCACTGGCCGATCCATCTTGCTCCTCCGCTTTAGTATGCAGCCCTCGGAAAACAAACACGCAGCAGCCTGACAGTGGGAATAAATATCGCGGCGATGTTGATTAGCATTTGATCCCAGCTGGGGCTCTGGAAGCTAAAGTACTGGAATGTCTTGGCAGTTTTTTAATGCTGAATAATTTGATTAGATCAGTGACTGAGCCTGCTGCTCCTGGTGAGATAAACCCTCCCCACATTACAGGGGAGCCGGGGCGGGGGCGCGGGGGGTACGGACAGAGCACATCCCAGACGCGCCCCCCCACCCCGTGCTCCTCCGCCCTCTGCTTCCGGCTCTGCCTCTCTCCCCATCTCTGGCTCGTCTCTCCTCTTTCTTCCTCTCCCTCTCCGTGCCCCTCTCTCCTCCCTCCTCCTCATCTCTCTCCTTCTCTCCCTTCTTCCCTCCAACTCTCCGCCTCCCCTCGCCCCCACCCCCACCCCCGCTCCTTTTATGAAGCCTTAAATACATCATTTAATCAACTCCACAGTTTCAATTTCACACAGTTGTCAGCTCGAATGTCTGACGAGGTGGTGAAGACCCCACAGATTGCGGGCAGGGGTGACAGGGCCACCAGACCGCCCCCCCCAACAACTCCCCTCCTTCGAAGAGCTCCCAGCCCCAGCCCCACCCCCACCCAGCCCTCCTCAGCCAGCCCGGGAGGGATTCCAGAGGGTTCTGTTTCCACGTGGCAACTGTCAGTCAGTCATGTAGATGTATCTCTTGTCATCAGTGTGAAATTACCAGAGTGGCCTCATTATCCGCTTACTCCAAATTTGGAGGCAATATTTCCGTTTGAAGGATAATAATCTCCATTTAAAACAAAAATAACATCTCCTCAGGTAGAGGAAGAGTCGGGGAAGGAAGATGACAGTTGGGGACAACGCAAGACGAGATGACTTATCACGGTTTTTTCTATAGAGACTTACGTAGGCAGAGTCCTTTGCTGACTTGACCTCACACAGAGCCCATCTTTCCTGAAAATGACTTTTTCCCAGCCCCCTGCGACTTTAAAATACCTGCCCCTCCTGCCATCCCCACCCCTTCATCTCGTCTGAAGCACACCAGAGGCATCGCTGCTATAACCAAAAAATAATGGGACTAAATAGGCAGGAAGGAGTGGGGATAGCTTAGTTCCTATGCAGATTTAATTACCAGCACTTCCGCCAGGCCTGAGTCGGGTGTTGCCTGAACCCCATTAGCGACTGGGGAATGTTGTCTGTTCTCACCGGTGTCGCTGCAAATCCTTCTGACCTCCCTCTCCATCCACCCCTGTCATCTCATCACCGGAGAGTCGGGCCCTGGTTTTATTTTTCTCAAATGGATCCATAAATGGCTGGGGGAGGCGCTTCCCAATAACTGAGTGCCGCGTTGTCAGGAAATGCCACACTCAGGCCTCCCTCCGAGAGTCTTCCGGCTGCTGTGGGTGGAATGAAGCTGAGCTGAGTGTGTGGTGGGTGGGTGGGGAGGAGAGGGGGGAGACAGAGAGAGAGAGAGGGAGAGAGAGAGAGAAAGAGAGAGAGAGGAACAGGAGTTGGACGCAGCATTGAAACCAATCCAGGAATAGGTTTTCTTATTGCTGTGTGACCTTAAGTAAATCTACAGCCTCTCTGAGCCTAGATCGCCTCATTTGCAGAACAAGCACAATGAGAAAAGCTGCTCCATCCAGATCAGTAAGATGAGATGAAGCTGGGGACCCCCTTCGCTCCCCTTTCCACCCTGCTGTGAGCTTAGTATAATCACCATGACCCTGGCCATTTACTGACCCACCCGGGGAACCCCCGCCCACCTTCCTGCTGTGTGAGCTTGGTCCTGCCTCTTCATCTCTCCAGGCCTCAGTTTTCCCATCAGTGAGTGCTGTGAAATGGGACTATTTGTGCCTACTTGCAGGGTACAGGTGAGGCCTGAATCAAACTGCCTGGTGCTTCTGGCTCCTTGCTACCCGCCCCCACTGCCTTCTGCAATTTTTCCCTAGAGGCATTGAAACAGTTTTTTGGGCTAGCCTTTGCTAATTCAGCTTTCCAACTAGCTCACCTGCTAAAAATAAAGTGGTTTTTCACATCTGCAAGTTGAAAGGTGGTCCCCTTGAATCTGGCTTCACTGCAACTTGAGTCTGTGTCCTGGTGCCCATGGCATAGTGTCAGGCGCATAGTAGGAACTTAACTGGATAGATGGATGGATGGATAGATGGATGGATGGAAACCCTGCCATCTGTAAGCCTTGTCTTGTTTTCTGTTGGACCCAGCTCGCCTTCCCCCAGTGGCACTCTGAAGTTCCAGAACACAAGCCTACAAGAAACTGGGAATAAAGGGGTTTGATCTGCACACCGCAAACACCTCTTGCAAAAAGAGGAATAAAAAAAATGCCAGTTCCTACTTTGGGGGAAGAGAAGGCGTCAAGACATGTTAAATGGTTAAGAAGAAGGCGGCTGCTTGTTTTCCTTCTGCCTTTTGCAGGCTGGAGGGGAGGCAGGGGGAAGGTTCATTATTTTTCTGCGCTGCTCTGAAGGCAGGTGAACGGGAAAGGCAAACTGCAGCCTGGCACTGCGTTCGGTGGCTTTGAAAAATGTAGCGCTCTCAAGGCAAGGGAAGGGTTTGATGCAATTTAAAAAAGACAGACTCCCACACCTCTCAGATCCATATGTTTCCATTCAGATCTAGCTCCTCTCTGAAGCGGTGCTACCGTGGGCTTTGCAGCCTTGCCTGGTTCTGCGGATAATGGGAGGAACCGAGGCTCTCAGAGCAGGAGGCAGACTGGCTGAGCAACCACACAGGTGGGTTCGAGGTGCCAGCAGCAGACTCCAGGCTGGGTTGTGGCAGCAAAATGGTGACACTGTGTCATGTTGTGTCCAGAAAGTGTGTGCAGTCAGGTTGTTGCTGTCTGGGCAAAGGTAAGAAGCTGGAAGAATTTTTTTAAAGTTGATCAGAAGGTATAAATATATGGACTAGAGTGAAAGGGGTCTGGAGCCATGACTGCCGCCTGTCCCTTCCCTCTGTAATGGGCTCAGCCCGCCACCGCCAGTGGGATTTGTTTTCTGTCCCAAATGGAATCCCTTATGTGATACAGATGTGTGTCCAAAAAAAAAAAAAAATTCCGAAACCAACTGAATTTTTGAAACACCAGTTCTTCTAACCTTCCTTCCATCTTTCCATCCTGTTTTCCATTTTGCACTTTCTTCCTGTTTCTTCCTCCCTTCCCTTCTACTTCTTCAGTCAACCAGTAACTTGTAAACAGTCAGGAACCATGCAGTTAAGACAGATCATGTCCCTGCCCGTACAGAGCTTACCTTCTACAGAGAAGGCATGAAACCAGCAAACACATGAACAAGTAAGCTAAGTTCCCCTCGTGACAAATGCCATGAAGGAAAAACCCCAGGGCAACGGAACAACGTAGTGATTGGTAGAAGCACAGAAGACCATTTAGGGGAGGTCTGGCAAGTCCCCTAAGCAGCGGTGACATTTCCACTACCTCCTGCATGGCGAGGTGGGAGCAGCCTTGCTTTTAGTAAGTGTGAACAGGTTCAGCAATAGACTGCAGGACTTGTCAGCGCCTTCAGGGCACAGTCATGCCTTGTGTCTTGAGTACGGGGGAAACCGCGGTGTCTTCCGAAGCCCTGTGCTAAGGAGCATCTGGGGGGACACGTCTGCTATGGGATGAGTGTGGGGACGTGCCAGACTGGGGCTATTCCTCTGCCGTGGCCTGTTCCTCCTATCACCCCCAACTCTGACCTGCAGTCCAGCACTAGCCACTGTTTGCTCCTCTTGGGGCCGTTCTCACGCTCTGTGCTGACCCTCTGCGTCTCAGTTCCCATGATGCCCTAAGGTTGGAACCCTCATGCCCATTTTACTAAGACGACCGAAGTGCCCTGCATTGCAGACAGTCCGAAAAAGGACTCCCACTGCTCTTCTCCAGCTATGTGCTCACCGGGCCCCGCCCTGTGCCCCGCCCACCTTGCTCAGTACGCTCCACCCCTGCCCTTCTCCTTCCCTTTCCAGAAACAGGACAAACCCATCCTCACCTCTAAGCCTTTTGCCTCTGGCACTCTCCTGGCCGGAAATGTCCCTGAACTGAAACTGAAATGGCTGTTCTCACCCCCTGGGTGCACCCTGGAACCTTCTGGAAAGTTTTTAAAATGCTGATGCCCAGGCCCTACATCAGACCCCCTGGGATGGAGCCTGTGCACGAGCACTTCTAAGCTCCCTGGTTGATACCAGTGTGTCTCCAGGATGCAGAATGTCAACTCTCCATCCCCTTCCGGGGCCCTGACATTTATCACAGTTTCATCTCAGATGTGAAGGCATCAGACAGACCCATATCTAAAGTTGTGCCCCCACCCACAGCCATTTTCCATCACCTTGCTGGGTTTCTGTATTTCTGAGCACTTTTCATTATCAGCAATTTCCTTGCCTGGTCATTTGTGTAGACGGTGAACATCTGTCCATTGTCTGACTCCCCCAAATAGGACATGAGCTCCTGGGGAGCAATGGCTGTTGATTCAACTTTCTATCGCCCGCTCCCGGAAGCAATGTCCAATTGGCAAAGGATGGGGCACCCTTAAGCCTCTGTTGACCTAAAGAAAGTTCAGAGAGGTGAAGCTACTTTCCTAACACGACCCAGCTAGGACTGGAACTCATGCCAGGAAACTTACACCCCACCCCGCCCCTGGCCATCCCAGGCACTACACACCACACTTGGTCCATGTTCCTTGGTCCACAGATGGGGACACTGAAGTCTAGGGCAGGAGCACAACTCCAGCCCCCTGCATGGTCTCAGGTGCCCTTTGGGACTGACCTCCTGCCCCTCCTCCCAGCAGAGCCATCAGAAGAAGCCCAGTGAGCACTGCTTGTCTGGTTGCCTGAACTGACCTTCCCTTCCAACAAGAGAAGATCTGGCAATACCCCTTTAATTGCCAGGAGACCTCCGGGATGGGGGGTGGGGTGAGACACCGCAGGGGCTTGCCTCAGTTGGCACAAGCTCTTTCTCTTTGCCTCCCAGACCCCAAAACAGGATCAGAATAGATGGAGCAGGGAGAGGGAAGCACTCTGCATCAATTCATATCTCCTTCTTTCTCTGCTCAATCCTCCTCCGACCCATAGGATTCTGGAGGATGTCAGGTTGGTTTTTCTCTAATGGTAGCAGATCCAGGTGGACCTGTGAGAGAGGAAGGTCTGGGGCTGAGAGGCAGGTGCCGGGGACCTGGGGTGGTTGTTTTTTTCGCTTATATAAAATGCCTCCTGTCCTCAGAACTTTACCCTTTGCCTATTCTTTGACTTGATGTTACTTAACAGGGATGGTATTTGGTAAAGAAAACAAACATGACACAGCATAGATGTTGCTACAAGGATGTTCCACACAGCATTATTTACATTAAGAGAAAGCAACTGGAAACAACCTAGCTGTCCAACACTAGGGGACTGGCCAGATAAGATATACATATAAATGGCAAAGCTCAAAGCCTTTAAAGACTGGCTGTAGAAGAGTAGACTTTCTCCCTGCTTTGTATCATAATTTTTGAAAGAGCTGGTTGTGAGTCATGAAAGCTTTTTTTTTTCAAACCTACTATACAATTACCAATAGAGAAACCTCAAAGGATATACATTGAACTATTAACCTTGGATATGTTACTCGTGGGAATTGTAGATCATATCGATGTCTTGCTTGCCTGCCTGTGTTTTTTAATAGTGTGTATGCTTTACTTTTGTAATAAAATAACACAAAAAGAAAGTTCCATACCATTCTCATCTCACCATATTGTTTTGATTTCAAGAATCAACTGAAAGAGATTGTATAAAAATATTGACATGAGACATAACCACACTTGCCTGGAAATGATATTGCTTATGAATTTGAATATATCTATATATATTAGAATATTCTAATCTTGAGAAAATTGTTCAGTACGGGGGGAATTTCTAAGTGGTGAACTCCTACTTATCTCACAAGGCCCAGCTCACATTGCCCTTCTTCAGGGAAGTCTCTTTACCCAGCATGCCTAGATAGAAGGCAGTAAACTCCTTTGTTTTCCCAGAACATCAGTCCATTCCTAGAGTGGAACACTCATCTGTTTATTTCTCTGCTTACTCCCTCAGACTTGGTGCTCTTTAAGAGCTGGGGCTATGAAGTTTGCCACTGAATCCCTAGCTCATTACAGAGCAGTGGTACATAGTAGGTGCTTAAGAGTTGCTTGTTGAAAAGCTGGCTGAATGAATGACATTCATGCCAGATTCCATTACTCAAGTGAGGGCTTCTGAAAGTATGTGTGTAATCCTGAGCTATAAATTGAATCGTATTTTTAAATGCACTGGAGGACTTTCTATTTAAAGGATCTCTGATGTAAATCCTTTTTATAAATGAAGACATCTTGAGTAATGTGAATAATTGCTCCCTGACATATCTGTTTATAAGTTGAGATTTTTTAAGGATCAGGAGACTGCATTTTAAAATTTTTTCATTTGGCAAATATTTGCAAAGTGCATGTTCTATGCCAGCTTACATGTTGGATATGGGCGTGGGGCAGAGTGGCCCCAACCTGTACAGCCCTGGCTACACTCACTGTTAATGTTGTCTCAGGGGCCCGGGGACTCTCATCAACCTTTAAGTTGAATTCTGCCTTCCTCACATTCCAGCTGATGTGTCCCTCGGCCTCTTGCTTAACCTCTCTGAACCTCAGCTGCCATGGATATAAGCCAAGAGTAATAACAGTACCCAGTTCCCAATAGTCATGAAGATAAAATCAGACAGTACATATAAAGTGCTTGGGAAATTACCTGGCAGGATATGTATTTGCTGCTATCATTAGAAGGCAAGATGGAAAAACACCTATACGAACCTATCTATGAAACAGAAACAGATTCACAGACACAGAGAAGAGACTTGTGGTTGCCAAGGGGGAGGGGATTGAGGGAGATATAGATTGGGAGTTTGGGATTAGTAGACGCAAACTATTACATATAGAATGGATAAACAGCAAGATCCTACTGTACTGCACAGGGAACTATATTCAGTATTTTGGGTTAAACCATAATGGAAAAGGACAAGAAAAAGAATGTATATATGTGTATAACAGAGTCACTTTGCTGTATAGCAGAAATTAACACAACACTGAAAATCAGCTATACTTCAATTAAAAAATAAGTTTTTAAAGAAGGAAAAAAATGTCCATGTGAGGTGCACATCATGAGAAATTCTTGGTTACTAGAGTCTCCTAGATCTGTGTGGCTTTGTTTTTTCAAAAATGTGTTTCTCGGTTTCTCCATCTGCAAAATGAGGTGAAAGGAAGATAGCTAGATAGTTAAAAGAAAGAAAAAAAGGCACGCTAAGTGTTTCAGAGGTAATTTCACTAATAACCATCTTCCTCTATGTTTTAGGACAGAAGATGATTGATTTTTGCCTGTCCCCATCCTCCCCTCAACCCCCTACTCCCTGCTCAGCAAAAGGGTGGTCCTCTCCCTCCCCAGGGGTGTGTTTTGGCAGAGCTTCTCCAGATGTGCTCAGCTCTGAGACTGAGCCTTGGGGACACCTGTGCCCATGGCCTCCCACGTGCACGGGCTGGGCACACAGGGGAAGGAGACAGCTTACTGGCATTAGTCCTTGTCAGGACTAGGGGCCCTCGTTTTAGATACAGGATGCCAATGTTAGATAAAGATAATCATTTTTTGTCCCCATTCTGCAGATGGGGGAGACTGAGGTCTTATAACTGCTGAAAAGATGTAGAGCTGCACGCATCTGTGATGGAGAAGAAATTCCAGTTGGGAAAGTAGCTTTGATGGTGGCTGTCTTTCTTTTCAAAACCACAGCTGTCTCTGAGAAAAGTTCCATTACGGGCCGCTGTGAAGCCTTTCCCCATGCTGCCCTCCGAAGAGCAGAGCATTGGACTGGGGTTTGCAGATAGGATGGGGGTGTTAGGGAGCCGGAGGTGGGATGCATGCTGTTCCCCAGTCTTGCTGTGCACTGCCAATGGGAGAATGTAGCCCGTCCAGGTGCCGGGCTGCTAGTGGACCCTGTAAGATAGAGGCACTCCCATCCACGGTCATTTAGTCCAGCTCCCCCCACTGAAAGCCTCCTTTCCGTCCCATTTTACAGATGATGGAAGAGATTTTGGGGGGCCATCCGTTCAGTGAGATTAGGCACCCAGAACTCAAACCTCACCACCTCTTCTTGCATCTTCACGACGACACAGTACATGGGGTGTACTGAGGCCCTGCTCATGTATTTATTCCATAAACACAAATAGAACTTTTATCACTTGCCAGCTCTTGTGCTTTCCAGACTTAATTTTGTTTCATCCTGGTCAGGCCAATCCTGCAAAGTAGGTGCTATTACTAGCCCCATTTCATAGATGCATTAACCAAGGCTTAAAGAGTTAAGTCTTTAATCAAGGTCAGACAAGGTGAGCCGCAAGCCGCTGGGCCCCCGGGTCTCGGTCCTAACCACAGTGCTATGCCATGGTTCTCATGAGCAGGAAGAAACTCATTCCATTTTGACTTTGCTTTCATTTTCTTCTGACTTCATCAAGGAGAAAGTCTCAACTTGATGTCACTCTGTCTTTAACACCTCTCCAATGCTTACTAATATTTTTTAACAAAGAGAGCGCGAGCCTGGGGCTGAGTGCCTTCCCCGCAACTGTGTTTAATGGGAAGCGTTTTTAAGGTGCTTACGTCTGGGACTAAATTTGCGAAATGCTACCCTTTGTAGAAATAGATTCCAAGGGATTCAGACTTGTTCCAGACCTCAGAAAAGGCGGGTCACTCCTCAAGAACTAAAAAACAAAAACAAAAACAAAAAAAACTGGCCTTTTGACCTCCTGCCATCTTGAGCTTTTTTCAATCCAGTTCAGTTCAAAGAATGATTCAACAAACAGCTTGAGAACAGCGAGCCGAGAGCCATAACGATGTGTGAACACGGTGAGAATCCTAAACGTTACACAAATGGAATGTATCATGGTTTCATTTTATTTTTATTGGGGGAATGATTCCTTTTGCTCTCCTTCTTTTCCCTCAGACCCTCGATCCTGAAAGGGTTACAATCCCAAGGAAAGCTTTTTCGTAAGCACAAAGAACTAATATTAGCAGATTGGGGTTTCTGTAAATATTCATTGTAATCTGTGACTTGGTGAGCATCGAATTCCACCCTCCCGAAAGCTGCACATTTATAACTTGTGAATTCATAAATATTTACGAATTCACACAATCATCACTGACAAATGATTTCATCTGACAGCTCCACACAGGCTCTGCCTGGTTTCGTAAAATTCTGATCAAATCTCGCGTAAACTTCCCGGGTGACAAGCAGAGACGGAGTGTGGTGAAAATCGCAACCAGATCCTACAGATTCGAATGGGTCAGTAACTGATATTTACAACCACCACCACCACTACCACCACCTGGGCAAGAGACAGTCGTTGTGTGATGGGCCACCAGATGTTCTCAACAACTGTACATGTATTTATAGCAATGCATCTTTGAAGGCATCAAAAACGGGACCTTGTCAGGAGGGATACGAGGGTGTGTCATGGAAAAAAACCACCCTGGGAGCCAGTTGGGTTTGAATGCAGGGTCAGTTCTTAGGATCTGTGTGATCTCTAACAGGTTTGCAATCTTTGCTGAGCTCAATTTCTTAGCTTTGGATCTGGGGTAATAAAAGCAGCAATACAACAGGGCTGTTGTAATCCTTGTAGACGATGCTGGTGAAGTCCTTGGTCCAGAGTCTGCCACAGAGCGGAAGATGCAATAAATCCTAGTTTTATTATTACGGTTGCACAAATTAGTCATTTGAATAATCACGGTTTCTGGCATGACCACATTTTCGTGATTTTTTTTTTTTGAATGCATACAGAGGTGTTCCTGCTTCAAAAATATCTTCCTACGTTGTTGTTACCTAAAGACACTTGACAGGGACACTTCTGTGTGTGTTTTTAATTTATGAGCAGCACCGCCCCTCCAGAAAGAAATCATGTGCCTATCACACTCAGACTGCAGTGCACCCTAAGTATCTGTCTACCCACTGGAGTTTTTCTTCCATCCACCCTCTGGTGCAACAAGAACAAGAAAATAATTTGCTTCCCCCCACCCTGATTCACAGATCGAATGTCACCCTGGTAAATATGAGTTTATCTGCAGATGAGTGGGAATAAATCCCTGCTATCATTCCATGGGGCTGAGTCAGGATGCTTCCAGCCGTGTATGGATGAGAAAATCCGACTTTGGTGATGAGAGCTGGGCCTGCTTTCTGTTCCATCTTACACAGCCTAATCTATTAAACAATGATTACAGGTTTCACTGACTCAGTGCCGGGCACAGGGTTCCCGCAGGGGCAGTTATAGAGGCTGAATCAGACCTCATTACTCCCTGCCTTAAAACTCCCTGATAGCTTCCCATGGCACCCCACCAAGCTTGGCTCCTCCCGCACTGCCCTCCAGCCACCCTGGATGCCTTCTAGTCCTTGAACAAACCCAGGCTCAGTTCCCACCCCAGGGTTCTTGCACTTGCTAGAAGGCCCTTCCTTCCATCTTCAGGGACCTGCCCCCTTCTTGTCACCTAGGTCTCCTGTGAGCTGCCATTTCCCTGGGGAGTCCTTCCTGACCCCCACCGAAGAATCATCACTCTTCATCAACCCACCTTGCTTTTACTACCCCCACATGGTTTTCTTCATAGCACTTTTTATTTTTTTTTTGTCTTTTTGCCTTATTTGGGCCGCACCCGCGGCATATGGAGGTTCCCAGGCTAGGGGTCTAACAGGAGCTGTAGCTGCTGGCCTTTGCCACAGCCACTGCAACGCGGGATCCGAGCGGCATCTGCGACCTACACCACAGCTCACGGCAACGCCGGATCCTTAACCCACTGAGCGAGGCCAGGGATCGAACCCGCATCCTCACGGTTTTTAGTCGGATTCGTTAACCACTGAGCCAGGAAGGGAACTCCCATAGCACTTTTTAATTGAAACTAGCTGACTCCTTTTCTTTTTTCTTCATCCTCCCTCCACTCTCTGTGAGGTCCACCGGGGCAGGATCTTGTGTGTTACCCAGACCTGCATCCCTAGACTCAGGACAGCATCTGCCTACATTAGGCATAAAATAAATATTTGTTTGGCTGAACAAGGAGATGAATGTAGCTACAGATAGGATAGGCACGGGATTCAAGGAGATGACAGGTGAACTTTGGCTCAACCACATGCTAGTTTTGTGATCTTGGATGAACCTCAATTTCTCCTTCTGTAAAATGGGCATAGTAACTGGACCTCTGTCATAGCATAGTGAGACTTTCAAGGTCCCCAGATACATAAAGTGTCTAAACGGCCTAGCTCTTGCTATGGGGAAGAGTCATATGATTGATCACTAGGGGCTAAAATGAATGTTATGTAATTGATGGAGTCTTGGGGCTTGAAGAAGTGGGGACCTAAAGACTGCTTTTGTTTTAGTCCCTATGACCTTTCCTTCCATGCCAGGCTTCCAGGACTTTCCAAGTGTGTTTCTGGGGAAACTGACTGGTGTTTTTGTTTTTGTTTTCCTTTTTTTTTTTTAGCAGCTTGATGTGGAATCTCAGTTCCCAGACCAGGGAGACTGAATCTGGGCCATAGTGGTGAAGGCACCAAATCCTAAGCAATAGACCACCAGGGAACTCCTGACCCCGACCTATTTTGAGAAAACACGCCTGTACCTTAATTGCAGTAGTAGGGCTCCCATAGGCAGAGGAAGGACAGAGATGCTGACAAGACCAAACACAAGCCAACGTCCCTTAGGAAAAACGGACAGCTGAGTTGAAGTTCTGCAACGTGAACTTTTCCAGCTGCAAAGTCTCTGCCCCAGGGTGTGTTCAGCCCTGTGTTTAAGCACACGTGCGTGTGGGCGTGTACACATGCTTGCATACACGCTCACAATTTTTCAGATCTGCTTTCAGCAGAAATTAAGAGGGGGAAAAAGGATTGGTTTCTTCCTAAACTTTCACAATTTCAACATCTGCCTGTTTGGGTAAATTTGACAAGGATTATCTCTTTTGTCTTCTCTCTCCTTTATTATCTTTTTTTCCTCCTGAACCCAGAGATTCTGTGAGAAGTGTTTTTAGGAGTGTTCGCTGACAAGCGTACACATGCCGTCCGCAGCCAGGGAGCAAGCGACTCAGTCGCTAACTTGCGAGACAGGAGCTAGATTACAATCATAAATAAATGATTTGCTGTCTCCTCGCATTCAGACTTGTAGCTTTTAAAGTGTGCCTGTCATCGCGGAATCAGATTTAGTCAAATGCTGTGTAACTACAAAATTATCCTATCCTTACCTTTTTATTCTCCCTATAATGGACAGTTAAATTGGATTTTCAAATTTGAAGTGCATATGTTTTTCAAATCCCCAGAGGCTGTCTATTTTTTCATTTCTAAAGCAACTCACTAATGTTTATCATTACCACACAGAAATATTACAATTCTTAAGGGGCGCCTTACAAAATCAGCACAGGAGAAATGGGCTTTATCATCTCAAAATGAAACCAATTTCTCAGCTGATTTGCAATTTATTTACATGTTAGCATTTGATTTCCGGCTGATTTATAACCCCACATGGCTCTGTCTCGGGGTATATTTAGAAAGCAGACAACGGTGGTCGGGGGAGGCTGTGGAGCTCTGCGTGACATGGGATGTCTCCTGCCCTCTCAGGGAGTTGACAATGCCAGTCCTGAGTCTCTTGTTTGAGTTCCACCTACAGCGAATTCAATGCCCCATTGAGTACAAATATACAGGGTGCTAGGCTCAACCACTGCTTGGAAATGAGATGCCAAAGGACAGCCTTTCCAAAGGCTCTGCAGTGAGCAGGGCTCCAGGTTGAAGAGAGGGAGAAGATGGATGGGATGCAGCAGGTTTGCATCCCGAGGCTCATTCACAAAGCTCTAATGGCTAATATGGTATCTGGATTGGAGAAGTATTGGAATGGACAATGGGGAATTTGCTACAGTTTATTGCTTCATCTGTCTGACCATCCGTCCATTGATTCATTCTTCCATTCATCCTTCCAGCTAAGCCCTCATCCTTCTAACCATTCACACATCCATTTCTCCATAACTCTCAGCCTCAATCTATCGCTTCATTCATCCATCCATCTACCCACCCTCCCACCATCCACCTGCCAATCCATTCACCGTCCCACCTTCCATCGACCTGTTCACCCATCTACCCAACTACTCATTACCCATCCACCCATCCACCCACCCAGTTATCCATCCAACTATCTATCCATCCCTCCATCCATCCATCTGTCCAGTCATCCACCCATCCAACTATCCATCCATCCATCCATCCATCCAACACACACCAATATAGACTTCAAGATGAGTGCTAAGGTTGCAAAGATGACTAAGAAACTGACATGGTCCTCACAAAGCTCAAGTCAAGTGGAGGGGATAAACACATATCTGTCCAGGTCATCGTGAAACTCGAATTACTAATACATGTAAGAGTGCTTAATAAACTATAAACCATCTTAAAAATATAACCTGCAGGTGGAATGGTGTAACAACTTAAAGCATGGGCTCTGGTCAGCCTGCTTCGTTCTGTGGAACCAAAGGCAAACCACGTTATCTGACCAAGCCATGATTTCCTCATCTATAAATGGCAGAAGGGGGTAATAATTATTACAACATCTACTTGGCAGAGAGGTTGGGAGGATTTGATGAGATAACTCATATCAAGTGTCTAGCACGGTGCTGGGGCCATAGTTAGCACTTCATTAATGTTCTCATTATTATTATGATTGTTCATATCATTATATTATTACATATTATTGTGTATTACTATACACAGGACAAAAAAGTAATCATGTCTGAGAAGATGAGAAAAGATGTACCAAAGAAATGATTTCTGAGCTGGGTTTATAGGGGAGGGAAATTTTTCTCAGGTGTCAAAAGGAATGGCATTTCTAGCAGGGGGAACAGTGTGAGCAAAAGCCTTGTGGCCTGAGGGTGCACCTGAAGATTCAACAAAAGGAGAAGGCAGGTGGCCGGAGCATGAGACCCCAAAGGGCAGAAAGTAGGAGGTACCATTGCATTAGGATATGGACCTTGGGTTTTGTCCTGAGGATGACAGGCAGCCCTTGGAAGGGCGTAATCAAGGACATGGTCCCATTCAATTGGCATCTTAGGAAGCTCTGCCGTGCAGAGAACAAATTTGGAAGCAGGGAGCCCAGGGCAGAGACTGGAGAAATAGCTCCCTGGAGAGCAGATGAGACAGGACCCAGTGAGCTGGCACGGGCCTGGTGAGAAGGGGCAGATTCGAGAGATGAATTTTTAAGTAGAATCAGTCAGGACTTGGGGACCAATCGGGGAAAAGAGGAGGAATAATGAGGGTTTCACAGGCATCTTGAGGAGCACCCTATCAGAGACAAAATCCCTGGGACTGAGATGAATTTTCCTCCTCACTTTGCTTATATCTGCCCATGCCATGCAGTGTTTCTCTGAATAAATTTGCATGTATTTCTGCTACAGGCAGCCAGTGCTCACTCCTGCAAAAGGAGCATCTCTCTCTCTCTATTTTCCACTCCCTCCCTCCCTCTCTCTCCAAATATATGAGCACATCCAGAATGATTCCCCTTCTGGGCAGAGAGTCAGGAGCCTGGGACTTCCTGAATAAACTTGGACACATCCCTTATCTTTCCTAGCTTCGGACAGGATAATCGCATGTCTCTCTCTGGGATCTCTAACTCTAGGATACTGGGAAGAGAATGAGCTGATGGAGATCTAATGTACAAGCAGTGTACCAATTAGGACAATTTATGTTGTAATAGGAAATCGAATTCAAGTTAGCTTAACAATGAAGGGTCCTGGGTTCACAAAACAGAAAAGCTGGAGATGTCAGCCATCAGGTGAAGCTTGGTCCAGCAGTTCAATGATGTCACCCATTATTATCTGTCATCTGTCTCCCACAGGGTTAACTTTGTTCAAAATCTGGTTGCCCCCAGGCTTTTTGCAGGGCTCCTAACCACATGCTCTTCTTTTCCCACCCAAAAAGAAGAAAGGGAGTGTCTTAGTCTGGGCACTGCCCGCAAAGCCCTGAGATCCACCCTGATGGGACGGCCCCATTCCCACGCCCACCTCTGAGGCAATCCCTGTGGTCAGAAAGTGGGGCATTCTGATAGGCTCCTCCTGGGTTACAGGCTCCTGCCTCTACTGGTGGTTGCCTGTTCATCTCTACTGAGAACCCAGGGCTTTCTGGGAAAGGAGCGATGCTAGGATAGAACCAGCACATACCTGGGACACATGCTATTGGAGAAAACTTTATACTCTCTTCATTCCCAAAGAGAGAGGAGATAGCTTCAAAACCAGACGTGGTCTCTGGGAGACTTCCTGGTTATCCACATAAAGTGCATGGAAAAAGTCAAACAACAGTGCTTGACCCAGCAACATTAAGGGTCCAAGGACCAGCTGTTTATGAGGAGATAAAGAGAATCAGTGTCCCTTCCAGTGGCCTAGGCTTTGTACTATCCCCTTGATGGCCCAGTCCAGACCACCCTGGGACCCCCATTGGTCACAAGCATCAACCATCCTACTGAAGATTTGGAGTGCCAAGTGGGAGCACCCTGGGGTGAAGGATCCTCAGAGTTGGTTGTATTAGACAGGATAGGTCAGATTGCACTGAAGTAACAAACAACCCCCAAACCTTAGTGACCTAACAAAGCAAGTGTTTATTTCTGGTTCTCAAAACGTTTATGATGAGTTTGGGTGGCTCTCTGGGAGCTGTCCTTTACACGGCAAATCAACTGACCCGGGAACTTCAATCTTATGGTACCTCCATAGCACTGGTCCTTGGCAGTGGGGCAAGAAAGAGTGGAGAATCATGCTCTGGCTCTTAATTCTCCTGCCTGGAAGTCACACACATTCCATCTGCTTATGTGGCCGTGCCCATCTTCAAATAATTTTTCCATGTTCCCTGAAGGAGAAATGAATTGAAAATATCAAGGAGAAGTAAAGCTATCTTCCTTGCAAGAGGAAAACGGTTGGCACCTCACTCAGACTCACCTTCACATTCCCCCAAAGGTGAGAAGGAGAAGCCGTTGTTATCTGCTCACTACCAGGTGTTCAGGATTAAGGGATGAACTGCCTTCTAGCAGTTCATATTCAACTTGGGGAGACAGGGCCAATCATTTAAAAAAAGGGGGGTAAGGGGAGAGAGACAGGGAGAAAAATAATTTTAGAACTTGCTTCCTGAGTTTATTGTGAGGATAAAAAAAGGAGATGAAGCATATGACATCCTTGGCAAGTCTCCCAGCAGAAATAAGAGCTCTATAAATACAAGCTATTATTGCCATTTTACAGATGAGGCAATCAAGGCTCATGGTCTCTCTTGAGGTCATCTAGTGATGGTCACTCAGTGACTGGGTGACTTCAGAATCCTCTGTTAGTCTTCTTGCCCTTGCCTTGACCTCATTCACATGAGAAAACTCTTCCTCCTGCATTGCTCATTCAAAACCTGTTAAGGGCTTCTTGACCATCTCTGGGCATGATGTGCTCTAGTTAACACGGGTGTGGTTACATAAACAGATGGAATGTGTGCGACTTTCAGGCAGGAGAAATTGAGAGCCAGAGCATGATTCTCCACTCTTTCTTGCCCCACTGCCAAGGACCTGTGCTATGGAGATGCCATAAGATTTACACCCTGATGGGTCTAAAGTGAGAAGCTCTTCCACTTGCTTGCCTCTTTATCCAGGTTTGCATCCTTTTGGGACCCCCAACACCCACCTTGTAGGTAGTCATGGTTTAATGGTAATATTTGTCACTTCAAGGTGATGGGAGAAGTGCTGTCCCACTATGATCAAGACTATCTTGGGAGTCCATGGTACTAAGATGCCACCATTCTAAGGTGATGTATCCCATCTTTCTAAGATTCCACTGTTTCTCAGCTCTAGGATTCTGGATTCAGCTTCTAGGACTCCAGACCAGTACTGTCCACAAGAACTTTCTGCAACAATGGAAATATTGTATAGCAGTGTTGTCCAACATGGTATCCACTAGCTTCTTATGACTATGGAACATTGAAATGTGGCTAAGATAAGGGAGGAACTGAATTTTAATTTCATTTAATTGTAATTAATTTGAATCCAAATAGTCACACGTAGCTAATGGCTATTGTATTGGGAACCGGAACTCAGATCACTCTTATTCTAATTTTCTATGGTGTTTGGATTCCTGTTTGCCCACAACAAGCACAGCTGAAGAAGTTCTCAACAGCACTGTGATACCAGTTTGGGTCACTTAATCTGAAACTCAGTAAAAGAAACACTAATTTTGTGTGTGCCATTTGGAAAAAAAGATGTTACACTACAGCATTGAGCAACCATCAGTTCTCAGTGGTTTGAAACAACAAAAGTCTTTTTCTTGATCATGCTGTGTTCATCTCAAGTTGGCAAGAAGTTCTGCTCATTATAGCCATTTGGTCACCCAGGCTAATGGGAAGTCACCTTTTCAAAAGTTGCTGGTCAGAGGGAAAAGTGAGCTGCGAAGGGTCTTGCATTGGTCACTGTATCTGCCCAAAATTGATACATGCTGACTCGTCCCCCCACTTATTTGGCCAGAACTATTCACATGTCCCTGTCCCTATTCTGGGGTGTAGAATGTGCAACCCTACATATTCCAGAAGGGAGGAAAACTATAAAAATTTGGTCATCTATACTAGTGATTGCATTGCATGTAAGGTAAAAAACTGGGTTAGAAGTAGAAGGAAAATATCAAATCTGGGGAAACAAAACCAACCTGGAATATTTGAAAGTGCACTGGACTTGGAGTTCAGGGACAGAGACCCAATTCCTGGGGTTGCCACTGATTTACTCTGTGATCCTTGATATGCATCTCCTTCTCCCTGGGCCTTTAATTATACTTTGAATAATAACTGAATATATATGTAATAATTGTAATATATAATCTATTATACACACATACATATATGTCTGTTATATATATAATATATTTAATTAATACAATTATATAATTATATATGGAGAGAAAGAGAGAGTGCACACATAGGGCCATAGGAGTTATAGCAACTTTAAGGTTTTTATCTTTTTCTATGCTTAATCAAGTGAGAACCCTGAATCCCTTGTTTAATGTTTGTGGTTTGGGCTACTTTTGGCCAGACATATCCCTTCACCCCTTTTATCTAGGGAACATTTATTTTTCAGAGGATGAAGAATCATTTCCCCAAATAAGAAACTACATTTTCCATCTTACTTTCATGTAGTATGGCCATGTGACAACTTCTGCCTAATAACATGTAAATGGAAGAAATTGTCATTGGATGAATCTACCAGAAAACTCCCTTTGTAAAGGAAGTTGAGCTACTGCTTATCTCTTAATAGTCCAACTCCCCCTATTCTCTAGTCTTGATAGAAGGTGTGATGGCTGGAGCTCCAGCAGTCATTCTGAGAGCATTTGAGTGCAGGTCACACTTTAAAGATGGTAGCACAACAGCTAGAAAGAGCCTGATCTCTGATGGCATCCTGGAGTTGCCATTCTTGTGACTTCTTTTACATGAGGAAAAAGTAATCCCCTACCATGATAATGTCATTTGTATTTGGATTTTCAATTATGTGTGATCAATTCCTGAGGATAAAACATCACAAAAATCCAAAAATTGATTGCTTTGTTGATGACCAAGAAATAGCTCTCTTCCAAGGGTGATAAAGAGAATATGGGCATTGGAACCACACAGACCTGAGTTCCCATTCCACTGTTCACCAGCTGTGTGACCTTAGTCAGGAGACTCACTCAGCCTCTCTGAGTTCGAGTTTCCTCATTTATAAATGGGGATGATAAAGAAACACCTCTTTCCCATATGTGCACTATGATTGTATGGCTTTGGTGAGATGACATCCACAGAGTTCTTATTGTCTCCCACACAGTGGGTACTCAAAAAGTGGCAATAACAATAATAGCCACATTATTTTGCACTGACTCTGTGTCTTGTGCTGTTCTAAGGGCTTTACATGCACCAACACATTCAGTCCTCACTAAGCCCCAGGAGGGGGTGCTTCAACATCCCCATTTTATAGATAAAGGAACTATAACAATAAAGCATGCATAGAATGATTATTTGAATATCGTCTGTATAAATGATTTAGGACACCAGGGGTGCCTGAATATCAGCCACTTTGCATGCTGCCTTCAAGATCTTTGTCACATCTCACTGTTACCTTGTCTCTAGTACTATTATTGACTGAATACTTTTCTTAATTTTAGATAGAATCACTTTAAGAATATATTCTCACTCTAAGGAATATATATATATATATATATATACATATCGTCACAAAAACATATGGTACTACATAACAGAGCTAAACATACATTTATACTATATGCTCATATGCTATACTTTGGCCCAGCAATCCTAGTCCTGGATATATAAACTATAGAAAAAAATGCTTGTAACCCCCCCAAAGATACAAGATAGAATTTTATAGCAGCTTATTTTTTAAAAGTAGGTGCTTTCCTTTTTTTTTCTTTTTGGCCACGCCTGTAGCATGTGGAAGTTCCCGGACTAGGGATCAAACCCACACCACAGCAGCGACCTAAACCACAGCAGTGACCTGAGCTACAGCATTGACAAAGCAAGATCCTCAACTTGCTAAGCCACAAAGGAACTGCCTATAGCAGCTCTTTATGTGGACAACTTAAATGCCCATTGGCAGTGCCATGGAGACATAAATTGTGATGTATTCACTCAGTGGAATACCACTCAGCAATAAAAAGTACAAATTACTGATTCATGAAACAACATGATAAAGAGATAACATGAGGGGAAAGTTTGATACCAAGTTTGATACACTGGGTAAATCCATTCATATGAGGTTCAGAAGCAGGAGAGAAGTGATAGAGGTGAGGATAGTAGTTACACTGAGGCAGGTATCAACAGGGAGGGACGTGAAAGTGCTGGAAAGAGGTTACATCTTGATTTGGGTGATGGGGATGCCCATACAAAACCTAATAATTGAGTTCTCCACTCCATATTGGTGACCTTTACTATAATTAGTTATACCTCAGTAAACAGGTCGACTAAAATTTGTTTAAAAGGATCAAATGAGTCACTGGGCTGCATGGAATCATCCCCCACATGAGGAAGTAAAATGCTCCCCACAAGGAGCAGGATGTTCTTGGTAAATGCCAACTGAACAAGAGCTATGGCAGAGCTAGCCACTTCTGTGCCCTACCCCGGTTATCCCCAGGTTCCAAGGGGAGGGCTGGGCTCCTCCTGGCTACTGAGTCCTTTGCGCTGAGGCTCTACCAGTTACAGCCAAGCTCTTGACCCACCATATGACAGCTCTCTTGCTGCTTCCCTCTTCACACTGGTTCCTATTTGATCTGCTACTTTCTCCCTGCTTGGATCCACCATCCCACTGCTCCCTTCTGATAAGGGAGTTGGTTTGGCCACATGTTAAAACTGAAGCAGATCCTGGTACTTTAGGGGAATTCTCTCCTTTATTGAGCCCAGAGGGTGGAGGAGCAAAGGGAAGAAAGGAAAGATGGTGGGGAGGTAGGATCCTGAGGCATATGTTCCACTTTGGGGAGCATCTGTTCAGGAGGATGGACAAGGCTGTCAAGAAGAGACAGTGTCGGGAATGAAGTAATGTACATAATTCACCTTTAAAGTCTCAGTGTGTGTGTAGATGATAGATGGATAGATGGATAGATGGATAGACGGATAGACAGATAGATAGATAGATAGATAGATAGATAGATAGATAGATAGAATGGATAGATAGATGGATAGAGAGAGTACAATGGAAATAGGAGACAGTGACAGAGAGAGGCAGAGAGGAGAGATAGAGAGGGAAGATACAAAGAGAAAGACGGCACACACATTTTCTCTAATATTGGAGACCACTCCCCACCGCAGTGAATTCACTGGCTATAAAATATCAAAACACAATGACAGAATTAAAATCAAGAGAAGTTTAACCAACTGTCTATAATTCTCCTGCATCAATTTGTCCCCATCTTCCACCTCAGCATTGGCTTTGTGAGACCAAGAACTGGTGACAAAGCCAAGGAGGAGGGTGACCAGAATGGCACCCCCTATGTGGGCCCCCAGGGCTCTGGAACCCCCTACACACATCCAGGCCACCTCCGAATCTATGCTTGGGCTGAATGCCAGAAATCAGGCCCAGAGAGGGGCTAAGGTTGCCCAGAGACACACAGCATATCATTCCTTCCTTCATTCAACAAATCTTCACTAGATCCCTTCCAGGTGTCAACCTCTATGCTGGCTGCTGGAGACAGAGAGATAACAATATCTCCCAATCAATCCTCTAGACCTCCCGTCTAAGGGAGAGAACAGATGAAACTGGTCATTCATTTCTGAACTTGCACAGCAAATGTAAAAATATGATACAGAGGATGTGTGAGTTGAAAGGGTGTAATTTACCCTGCAGCTAGAGACGGTTAGCTTCTAAAGGCTCCAAGGGGGAGGTGGCATTTGGCTTAGAGAAATAAGAGTGTGAACTCTCAGTGCATGTTAGCTAGGGAAGACGAGATGCTCCAGGATGCAGGAAGGGCAAAGGAGATCTAGCCTCTGAAAAGGCAAGACAGGTTAAGGGAGCTTTCATGGCACAGAGCTCTGTGTTTGGCATGCTGTGTCTCACTGGATACTGTTCAATGAGTTATTATTATTATACCCATTTCCTGGATGTCAAGTCGAGTCTCCAGCTTTGGAGAAATCTTCCTTTTTTTTTTGTCTTTTTGCCTTATCTAGGGCCGCACCTGCGGCATATGGAAGTTCCCAGGCCAGGGGTCTAACAGGAGCTGTAGCTGCCGGCCTTCACCACAGCCACAGCAGTGCAGCATCTGAGCCATGTCTGCAGCCTACACCACAGCTCACAACAACGCTGGATCCTTAACACACTGAGCAAGGCCAGGGATCAAACCTACAACCTCATGGTTCCTAGTCAGAATCGTTAACCACTGAGCCATGACAGGAACTCCTGGAGAAATCTTCTTGAGATCACACAGCTACCAAGTTCCCGTTGAGGTTCACATTTTCATTTCTTTAATCAAGAACTCATGATTTTTTAGAACAAAGTTTAACTCCATGCTTTCTGACATCTGCCTTCCTCCCTTAAGGACTCACCCTTTTCTACAACCAGGAGTGTTGATAAGAATCCTCATTACTCCAGTTCCAGTGGTAACTCTGATTGCTTGCTAAGTGGCTGCCTGGCAGATTTAGATGGCTGCCCTGGGCTGAGTGTTCTAGGATTGATTAGCAATGTCTGCACTGGGTAAAGGATCAGGGCTACACATGCCATAGACTTACTAATTCTGGGCTACTAGCTTCATGAGAGACTTTCATTTTTCTTTGGGCTTTTAGGACCAAATTTTCCATTCCCAAGTGATTCTCATTATATAGCAAGGAAGCTGAGATATTTTTATGAGGAAGAATGACTTGATTACCAGTTGGGAGTCCTACAAGAACAACCTTGCCTTCCACTGGGCCCTCATTTTGGAAAGCCCCTGAGTATCATCTAGCCTTATACCCCTTCACAACCCCTGCTTCCTCCTACAAGATCTTTCTGACTTTTTTTATACAGAGCATTTTCCCATTCCATCAAATTGAGTTTCACGCAGTCAGAACTGCAGAAAGCAACAATCCTGTCCAAAGGTAACCAGCTCATTTCTAATGGGAAGTAGAGGCATGAATCAAACAGCAAATATTCTCAACTCCCACCCCTTACCCTGCACCATTTTTGCTCTTCTTCCAAGGGAAAGGTCAGGGGAAGTCTCTGAGAAAACCAGCTTCGCCATCAACACATTTCTGACCCCCATCAGTCAGGCTCAATATCCCAAGTAGCAAACCAATTGGCACACAACACAGAAAAAAAGAAAAAGAGAGAAAGAGAGAAAGAAAGACAGAAAGAAAGAAAGAAAGAAAGAAAGAAAGAAAGAAAGAAAGAAAGAAATTCTAACAAGAAGTTAATAGATAAATAAAAATAGCTTCCACAAGAAACGATGAGGAATCACGCAACAAAATGATTTCTTTCTGTGCATGTAAACTCATGAATAATCAAATCGCACAGTCCCCAAACGAGCCAAGCACAGGTCTTGTCAACCACATCCCAGTTTCCTCCTGGAAGGTCACCTCAAACCTTTGCAGGCCTTGGTGGTTCTGCCCCTCACATCTCCTCCCCTCCCCGTCCCCTCTCAGTACCCCCACCTTCTCCTTAGAGGGGAGAAATTAATTCCCAGTGCTATGGAAACGTGCAGAAAATCTGAATGGAAGGCTGGGGCAGCGCTCATGAATCATCAAGCAGAAAGGGGAGTTCAATAAAATATGGGGGGGGGGTCCCCAGGCCATGGCTTTTGTGAGCTGAACCAGAGCCCTTGCTTCAAGCCTCTTTGGTGTCACATTTTAACCTACCAGCTGCCTCGAGAAGATGATCTTCCCTGCCTTTTTTCTTCTCCCTTTAAAAAAATTTATTTTTTTTTTTATTTTCCCTCATGTGTTAAGGGAGGAAACAGTGACAGGGACAAGTGACAGCTCGCTAATTATTCCCTTACTGCCACTGCTGTTCTGGCTTTGGACGCATTGCTCATTTCTCCCCGTCTTCGCACTGAATAATGCATGGGTCCCTATCTGTATTCAAGCGGCACCTCCGGGGACCGCCAGCCTAACTAGCTGATAACTGATTCAGTTTGTAAGCAGGGCCTCTGGGAGTTGCAAGGAAAAGTAGCCAAGAACAAATTTAACACTTCTTTCTCATTTCTTGAGAGCATCAAGGAAAGCCAGGTTGGGAAACTGGTAGGGATGTCTGCTGGGCCCTTGAAAGGTACTTGACCTCGAGTTAGGAGAAGAGAACCTTGGCTCCAGCTGTGGGGAGAGGGTATAATAATGAAGATGATGATGTGATGAAAATATATATAATCAAGGTTAGTTGAAGGCTTAATATGTGTGTACCATTTTACTAAACACTTTGCATGCATGCTCTCTTATAATCACCACAAGAATCCCTTGCTGGCAATGCGTTGGCAAATATATCAGTTAGCTATTACTGTGATAATGCTGTGTAACAAATGGTCTCTGTATTTCACTAGCTGTCAATGATACATAAAGGGGAAAGCACATTTCCTGCCTCTGGCTATATCAGGTCTGCCAATAGCCTATTAGCCAAAGCAAATCACATGGGAAAGCCCAGTATGTAGGAGAGGAGTAAGTACTATTCACATGAGCTCATGGCCAGGGTGTGGTGTCTAAGACTATCATAGGGGATTAAGATTAAGTACCAAGACAGAGTCTCCAGAACAATCCCTTCTGATAATCAGGAACTTTTGCCCCAATGCCCCAAATACAGCTTTTGCAAAACAAAACAAACAAAAAACACCCAATATCCTTTGGTCTCCAGACTGGACTCTTCATTAAATGATGCCAAAATCTACAACTGAAATTGTAATGATCATGGAGTTCCCTTCGTGGCTCAGTGGTTAACGAATTCAACTAAGAACCATGAGGTTGTGGGTTCGATTCCTGGCTGTGCTCAGTGGGTTAAGGATCCGGTGTTGCCATGAGCTGTGGTGAAGGTTGCAGACGCGGCTTGGATCCCGCGTTGCTATGGCTGTGGTGAAGGCCAGCAGCTATAGCTCCTGTTAGACCCCTAGCCTGGGAACCTCTATATGCCGCGGGTGCGGCTCTACATAAAAAAGGCAAAAAAAAAAAAGAAATTGTAATGATCATCAAAATGGCAAATCCT
Organism: Catagonus wagneri; assembly: GCA_004024745.2. Lineage (NCBI taxonomy): Eukaryota > Metazoa > Chordata > Mammalia > Artiodactyla > Tayassuidae > Catagonus > Catagonus wagneri. Next base: position 7,053,123 of record PVHT021183555.1, read on the forward strand.
TACCCATTGTCTACGTACCAAGTGATTTCCCTGTATTGACTCATTCTCTCCTCCTTAATAACCCTATTATACAAGCACAGGGAGGTTAAGCAATTTGCCTAAAGTTACACAGCTGGTAGAGAGGGAAGCCAAGATTTGACCCCAGGCTGGTGGCAGAGAGCAAGCTCTGAGCCACTATAAGTGAAAATGAGCTGTCACATAGAAAGTTGAATTTTGGATGCAGATACTGTATTTGAAATGGCAGAGTGAAGGTGGTTTTGAGAGCTATTAATTGAGCAGGGCTGGGTTGACACCTGAGTCAGGGCCAACCAATTTCTGAGGGTCTGGATACACTTGAGAAGAAGGTGGGGCTATCTGGCTCTCCTTCTCTCTCTCTCTCAGTCAGCCTGAGTTGTCAGGACATACACTTTGGTCCCTAAAGATGAATGATACATTTAACCTGATGGTGGAATTTCTGACTTTCTCCCAACTGTCCAAGTGGACCTAGGCTTCTCCAGGAACAACAGGCATTAGGACAACACCTGGTTTTCCACCATCAAATGCTCCCTTCTCGCCACTTGGACTGGTGACCACTGTAATTCTTAATTCCCCCTTCCTCCTTCACTAGATCTGGTGGTGGCAGGCAATGGCAACAAGGCTGCTCTTGCTTTATGAATGGCAATTAAACTGGGTATAGGTCCACCTTTTTTGAGGTCAAATAATCTCCAATTTGGTCCACTTTTAGAACTGGGAATTTAATCCCTAACCAGATGAAAACAGACCCAGTCTGGACATCAAGGGTCATTCATGTTTGTACAGCTTTGTGTTCCTAGAGCCTCACCTAGTCTTAGTGCTTTGGACGACCTCAGTGACTCGTGGATGAATGAATGGATGAAGGATGCTCATCTGTTCAATGAATACCTCATAGATGGAAAAGCAAAGCCTTAGAGAAGTGAAGCTGTTTAACAAGGACCCTTCCTTCTGTTCACTATTTACTTATTGAACACCTATTAAGTGCCAGGCACTGTTAGATGCTGGGGATCCAAAATCTCTTTTGTTGTGGTCCAATGAATAGTCAACATAATGTCAGGGGGAGAGGAATAGAGCAGGGTAAGGGGGAGAGAGGGTGATGGTGCTTGGTAGAGAGACTCTTACCTCCATCAGATGCTATAGTATGCCAGGAATTATACTGGTGCCTCAATGATCTGATCTTACATATCATATCTGATCACCCAAAGAGCTCCCCCACCATCCTGTAGCTTAATCATTTCATCATTATACCCACTTTACAGATGAAGTTTAGAAGCTCTGAAAAGAGGGATGTCTTACCGCCTATACGAGACCAGAGGTTAGCAACCAGACCTGCCTGCCTTATCTGAGCAGGGCAGAATGTGGGTTCCCCTCAGCAGACCCTGAAGCTAATGAGTCAGGGATGCTGGGTGCTAGGGGTGAGAAGGAAGCTTGGGGTCCCCACAGCTGTCACCTGCTCAGGTGTGCATCTGCATCCAGCTGCCCAGCGCCACGGTCTGCTGGGGCGACACTGGGTTCACTGTCAGGAGCCGCATGTCAAGGCAGCAGCGGGGGAGGCAGGCAGGCTGTTGGCAGGTGGCTTAAAATAGCAGCGTGTCCTCACGGCTGCAGGAGCTCTGTTCTCTCGGCCGAGAACACTCAGGGAGAAGATTTCTCAGCCTGGCAGCAGCCCCCTCACTGGTGGCTCCTTACAGAGAAATTATGTTCAAGAAATTATGCTCCAAGGGCCTATGGGATGAAAGCCAAACTCCAGACTCCAGAACCTTGATGAGCTGCCCTCTGCCCTCAGGTCTGTTCTCTTCAGAGTCCTTTCTCTGGTCACCCTTGCCATGCGGCATTCAAGATGTCCTTTGTACCTGGCTACCTGAAAGGCCCTCCCTGATACCTTCTCCATCAGGAAAATGTATGGAACACAGTAAGTGTTCAATACATAGCAATGAGACTCATAAGATGTTAAAATCTTATTCTTCAACCTCAGATCACTTGTCAGTACCTCTGGGAGTCTTCTAGATTCTCCCAAAAACAGAAATCCCTCCTTCCTCTAAGGCATACAGTCCGTGCTTTATCAGAATTGGAAAAATCATATTTATGGCTCCTGCCAACCTTGCTGACAGAGTAGGCTGCCACACCTAGAAAGAGCAGCACTGCTCTACCATAGGTGGCAGGTAATCGGCACACAGAGCAGAACACTCCTAGCCGTACACATGGAAGACATTGCTAATCAATCACAGTATCCTTTCTCTCTGAGACCTGGAACTTCCAGGCGTCCATGAGCAACTGACTGGAGTTGCCACCAAGATGATGCCTTAATGGCTTCTCACTTCCAAGTGTCATTAACTACAACCTTTCGAGAAATGGCCTCCGGAAGCTTGTCTTCATGACTGCCTCAGCCATCAGACTAGGAGGCTCTTGAGGGCATGACAGTGACATTCATTTCAGTGTCTCCTCCTCTTGGCACAGAACCTGGCAAAACACTAGGCACTGAAGAAATGTCTGTCAAGCACAGGAATCTGGGAAGTGGGGAGAGCCCATCCAGCTGTGCTGACATACACAGAAGCACCTCACTGAGGCTACTCCAAGTCCTTAGAGCGCTTCCATGCTTCCCACTTGCTCCCCATTGTCTCCAGGGAGCAGAGTTCAGAGCCCAGGAAATCGAAACCACAGGCTTACAGAGAACAGTTCCCAATCAAACAATGGTTTCCCCATGACTAATTGCACGGGATGCCAGGTCAAAGACAAAAGCTCCTTAGACCAACAAGAGAACACTGAGAGTGAGAGAAAGCATCTCACCAGGTTCTAGCATCTCCCTGAGCCTCAGTGTTCTTATTTTAAAATGGGGATAATAGGAGTCTCTACCTGGCAGGACTTTTGAGAGATAATGAACATAAAGTCGTCATTGGTGTCTGATAAATAGGTTATGATTATGATGGTGGCAATGATAACAGTGTCATGCTGCTCATGGAGACTTCCAGGGAGAGAAAAGTGCCTTCAGCAAAGCATAACCTCCAGCCTCTCCCTGATTCCCATCGCCCTGGGAACTCCCACCCCTGGGAGAGTTGCCAGGGAGAAGGCCAAGAAAGCAGCGAACCCCCTTCTACAAAGAAGAGGGCTGTGAGTCCCCTGGCAGGGGAAAGTGAGGGAGCTCTTTCTCCGGAGATAGCCTGTCCTGCATGATCACTCTTAGTCCCATTCTATAGCAGGGGAAACTAAGACCCATGACATAATGGAACTAGCCTAGTCTCATGGAGTAACAAGCCTCTGCAGCAGAGCCAAGGATCTGCTGATTCTAGTACCCATGGTATTTGTAGGGAACCATTCTACCTTGTTGGAAAAGTAGCTACACTGATCACTCACTCAATCATCTACTCCCTTTAGTTTTATTGAGCATGTTCCTAAGGGAGTTCACGCTCTAGTTGGGGGAATATTGTGTGATCTAACATGCTGTTAAATTATCTCAGTGTCATAGGAAGAATGTTTGAGCTGACTTTGGGGAAAACTTCACAAAAGGGCTCTGTTGATTGGGTTTTGCAGTATGAGCAGGAGTTCATTAGGGGGGGCTAAAGGGAGGAAGGGCATTTGGAGCAAAGGTAGGGATTCATGAAAAAGCATGATGTGTTTGGAGACCATTTAACAGAATTGCGTGTCCCATATCAGGGAGCATGGGGCTGTAGCTGCAGAAAAGAAGCCCAGGAGATAGATCAAACCAGAGCCTGGGGGTCCTCCCATGGTATTTGGGCTTTTCCCTGTAAGCAGAGGCATCATGAAGATGTGTTCCAGTTCAACTGTTTATGCCACAGCTTCTATTTCCCCTTACACTCAGCTGCCTGACACCGGGCTGCTCTCACCAAGGTCAAAGGGAAATGTTGGATGGGGAAAAGATCAGCATGGACCTTTCTGCTTGGACCATGCTGCTCTCCCATAGAAATTGTGCTCAACTCCTGCTCCAGGCATTTAAAAGCCTCAGAGACTCAGAAGCACAGAGTCCCACAGTTAAGACCTCTCCAACTCATGGACCCAATGATTTAGAGAACTGTATTATTCATCTACTCCTTCAGTCATTTGGTTAATAAAGAAAAAAAGCCCCCAGCAGATAGTGTGTCAGTCAGTTATTGCTGTGAAACAAGCCACCCAAAGTGGTGAGTTACATCAACCGTTACTTATTGACTGGTTATTTACCTGGGACTCACCTTGGCTGGACTCGCTCGTGCACCTGCTGGTCTCCAGGGGCTCTGCTCTGACTGGGTTTGTCTGAGGGTGGGGTCCTATGCCATGTGTCTTTCATATTCCTCTCAGGACCAGCAGGCTGGCCAGTTAGCAGTGATTAGAAGGGGTGGCTAAGGGAGTGTAGATGACCCTCTTGAGAAATTTGGCTCTGAGGACACAGAATCTGTGAACCAGAGCCACTGTGATCACTCATGCATTCCTGAGGGGTGAGCTGGTACTTGGGACAGTGGGGTCCCTAGCCCTGGTTGGGTGGGTGTGGGTAGAATTGGGAACACCCAGGCATGGTCTGTCTGGATGGTACAAGTCCTCATCTGGGTTGGCGGGTCCCTGTTGTCCTATTGATGCTTGAGGCTGGGTCCACCTTACTCAATGGTCAACACCCTACTCCAGGTCCACCTGGCTCATCTGCCCAACCCTCAGAAAACTCCTCCAGGGGCTGCCCACACAGTTGCAAGAGCAAGCGAGCTCCCCCTCTTTCCTCAGTGGCAACCCCCTTGGGGAGGAGAGAGCAGATAGCAGAACGGTGCTATTTACAAGCTTTCAAATGGGTTATTGAATCATAAACTGAAATCACAGGCTGTAACCAAATCAGCAAGGACCAGATTCAATAAAGTGAAAAGGGAGGGGGAATAAAAATCCCACCTAGAAGCTTGTTAAAGCCTTCTCTGCCTCTCCTGGCCCTGCTTTCTGAGCGTCTCATTGTTTCTGGTGAATAAACCTAGCCTGGTCTGGTTTGATGCCGGTGCTATTAATTCCATATGTGGTTTATGAGTGGAGGAAAAGGCCATCATTACGTGCCATTGGAACTTGAAAAGAACCCAACGGGTACTTCATCTCTGCCTTGCTGGAGCAGCTGATGCCTCTGCTAAGCTGTGAGTGTCTCAAATTCTAACGCAGGAAAAACTTTTTTGGGGGGTGGGGGCAATGCACTCCACCATCTCGTGGTGACTGTGAAATCCACACATATGGGGTCTCTGCTCCTAAGGAGATCCCAGGGTCCCCGATGACCTTCTGCTGGGGCTATATATATGTGCACAGGACTTTACAGTTCATAAAGCACCCTTGTGTGTTATATCTGAATGATGACGCAAGCTCAGAATGCAGAGTGCCAGGCCCAAAGGACTGGCCCTAGAATATTAGCTCTTGTGGACACTATCATCATTATTTCCTACTGATTGCATGTCTATTCCGGGCTAGATGCTGAGTGTATGTTGCCTGTAATTTGTTCAATCAAATTCTGAAAACTGGAATTGTGGGGCCCATATTACAGATGAAGACTAAGACTAAGACTGGCTTCAAATCCCAGCTCGGCAACTTCCATCTGGACCTTTGGCCGAGCGATGTTCTTTTTGAAAGCCTCAATTTTCTCATCTTTTAAATAGAGATGGTAATAACATCATCTTTCTGATAGGGTTGTTGTGAAATCAGCAAGCATAGCTAATATTTAATGAGCACCATGTATTGGTCCTAATCCTAGATGTAACCCCACTTTAGAGAGAGAACGAAGACAGCAGTTTGCCCAAGGTCACGTGGAGTTGGAGTCTGTCCCTAGGCAGACTTGCTCCAGAGACCCCTTGTCACTGGTGATCCTGAGCTGCCTCTTGGTTAAATGAAGAAACATGATAGTCACACATGGGAAAGCTAATGACCATCACATCTTTTTCATATTCTGGAGGATGTCACGCTTTACTGTGTAAAAGCGGAATTTCGGTTAACAATGACAAAAGCCATCCCCTGCACGGCTGGTCCTGGTGCTCCACGTGGAGGACCTGGAGGAAGCTTTGCCTGAGAACGGAGGTCCACGCCCACAGCATGTCCCTCCGACCCAGGCCCTGCTTCCTGCACTTTTTCTCCATTCAAACCAACACTTCTTCAGTTAGTGAATATGCCCAACACAATATTGTGACTCTGGGCCTTTGCACATGCCATTCCTGATGCCTGATTTTGCTTTATTTCTTTGGACTACCAGCAAACACATACTTAAAGACTGAGTTCAAAAGCCACTTCCTTCTTGAAGCCTCTCAAGAGCCCTCCGAGCAGGATGAATTCTCCTTTCTCTGCACTTCCTGCAGCTGCAGCAAGTTCCCCTTGGATGCTTGCCAGCCCTGGGTTATCATGCAGGTCTGTGTGTCTGTCTCCCTCACCAAGAACTCCTTGAGGGCAGGAAATGGGATATATTCACTTCTGTGGGGTCAAAACAGGCTGATGGAATGAGGGAACCAATGAAGTTTCTGCCCTGGTTGGATTGCAGCTGACATCTCACGATTAGTCATATGAGACCTGAATTCTGGTCTTGGCTTGGTAATGGCCTTCCTGTGTTCTCTTGGAGAAGGCATATTGCTTTTTAGCACCTCAGTGTCCCCACCTGTAGGTTGACAGGTGTGGACTAGCTGGCCTCCGAGAGCACTCTATATAAAAGTTCCTGGGCTAGGGGTCGAATCAGAGCTGTAGCTGCCGGCCTATGCCGCAGCCACAGCAACACCAGATCCAAGCTGTGTCTCTTACCTACACCACAGCTCATGGCAACATCGGATCCTTAACCCATTGAGTGAGGACAGGGACCAAACCAGCATCCTTATGGATACTAGTTGGGTTCGCTTCCATTGAGCCACAACAGGAACTCTGACTGCAGCTTCTTCATCATCCCTCCGCCCTGTGCCTCCTCTCCTCTCCCAGGGACCCCATCACAGTAGTCTGGCTTCCCTGCACGCTTCTCTCTCTCACCCCTTATCCTCACCCCCACCCCACCCAGCAGGTAGGTCCTGGGGGTTTTCCTGCTGAAATCTCTCTGGAATCTGTCATCTTCTCCTTCCCACTGCCTGCTGCCTATCAGGTGCCAGCTGCCGTCATCTCATGCCTGGATGCCTGCAGTATCCTTTAACACATCACTGCTGGCTCCCTCCAACCACTGTACACTCAGCAAAAAGTGTGATCTTTTCAAAACACACACTCAGTCACGTTTCAGCCCTGTCGAGCCCCTCCCATGCCTCCTCTTACCCCCAGGCTGTGAACCAGAGACCTGGAAGGGGGTGGCTGGTCCTCTCTACCACGCATGCCCCTTCTGTGACTCTCTGTGGCTCCAGCCACATTAACCTTCTTCCTGTGATCTGCACTCACCTTGCCTGGTCTGCCATGCCAGCCTTCACACATGGTGCTCCCTCTGTCTGGAAAGTTCTCCGCCCTCTCCCCATGATCAGATTTCAGCCTGATTATCAGAAGCTTTAATCTGAGGAAGCTCAGGGAGGCCTTGGAGGATGTCCCCAGACCAGACCCAGCCTTCCTCTTATATCAGCTCCCTGAACTCCGTTTCCTCTTTCACAGCCCTCGTCCCAGTTCCCCGTTTAATTTTACTTTGGAGATTTTGCTGCACATTTGTCTCCGCCCCTGGATTAGGAGCCAGATTAAGGCAGGACACCCTCCCGGGACAACCCCCCTCCCCATTACATCTGCAACATCCAGCCCTGTGCCTGGCAAGGACTCCCAAGAGCTTGCAAAATGAAAGAGTGCATTCCCCAGCTCGGGGAAATGGGCTGAATAAGAGTCCCAACACCTGTTCCGCTCAGATCTCAGTTTCACCAACTCTGAAATGGGCTCGTGATCTCGGCACCTGTCACTACTCTGCTGGCAACTCCAAAACTGTCCAGAGCAGAGTGGGACGCTCTGAGGTCTGGAAGGAATGAGAGCCAGGGGCTGGTGTTGAGAGGGACTCCAGGCATGGTCAGGTTGACTGGGCCACAGTCGGGTTGTGACCATCTGCTCGGCTCACTGAGAGCTGGACAGAGGAGCAAGCGCCCCGGGTTCTGAGAGGGGTTGGAGAAATACATGCATAGCTTGCAGACCTGCCGAGGGACAGAGTCCAGCCGTTATGTCCTAGAATCTGTGCTTGTGCTCTCTTGGAGTCAAGGTCCGAGAGGGATATCAAGGGGCTTCTCCAAGACTTTCGGAAAAACTGTGGGATCTGTGCTTCACCCCCTCCCCCAGATGAGCATCATCAGGCCCTCAGCCTTTCCCAGTGTGGTCCAGCCAACCAGATTTTCATACACCCCCATGAAACTCTCTTTTCCAATCAGCTACATTGAAACGAGCAATATTACTGTTTCTCTGTAGTTGGTACCTTTCGGGTGGTGTGGGTGCTGGGCTGGCCCCTGGGGGACACTGCAGGGATGGGGGCAGGCAATACACTGTCTATTCTGGGTCCAGAGGGGCGAAGCCTGCATTTTCCGGGTGCAGAGGGTAGGAAAAAGGGAGCAGGAGATTCTGTGGAAGCAACCTTGTTTGGGAAGAGGGTGAGTGGGGAGTCACAAATATATTTCCATAAAGAAAAGCTTGTTAAAATTATAGTAAAACATACATAACATGAAATTTACCCTTTTAACCATTTTTAAATGTACGGTTCAGGGGTATTAAAGGCACCCACTTGGTTGTACAACCATCATCATCCCCCATCTCCAGAAAGTTTTCATTACCCCAGACTGAAACTCTGTCCCCAGTAAATTAGAACTCTTTACTGTCCCCTCCTCTGGCCCTTAATGTCCACTCTACCTTCTGTCTCCATGAACCTGACCACTGTAGGGGCCTCCTCTAAGTGGAATCGGACAGAATTTGTGCCCGGCTCATTTCGCTGAGCACTGTGTCCCCAAAGTTCATCCACGTTGTAGTGTGTACTCCAATTTCCTTCCTTTCTGAGGCTGACTACAATTTTTCATTGTACGGAGAGACCACATTTTGTCTAGCCATTTCTCCATCAATTGGATTGTTTTTCCTTTTCGGTGCTTGTGAACTGTATTATTGTGACCTCTGGAAGGAGATAATAACCTTCAGGATTTTTTTTTTTTTTGGTCTTTTTAGGGCCACACCTGCAGCATATGGAGGTTCCCAGGCTAGGGGTCTAATCGGAGTTGCAGCTGCCGGCCTACGTCACAGCCATGCCAGATCCAAGCTGCGTCTGCTATCTACACCACAGCTCATGGCAACGCCAGATCCTTAACCCACTGAGCGAGGCCAGAGATCGAACCTGTGTCCTCATGGTTACTAGTGAGATTAGTTTCCACTGAGCCCCGACGGGAACTACTTAACCTTCATGACAATAAGGCTATGAGGAGTATAGAGAGGGCTTTAGGATTAGACCTATGTGCAAACCCTGATGCTGCCATTTACCAGCTGTGTGACCTCAGGCAAGTTACTTGACCTCTCTGAGCCTCGTTTTCCTCATCTCCAAGAAGAGGGAAAGAATACCTTCTCCCCAGGTTGATGGGCACTAAGGATGGTGATGGGCACAGAGCTGGTGCTGAGTAATGTACTCGGAACTACCCTTTCTCACTCCTGCCCAGGACCACCATGTGTGCTTAGGCGTGTTGTTCGCTGCCCAGTGGCACCCTGGTTCAAGCACTCAACTTGCCAGTCTGACTCTAGGGGACAGTTTCTGCCTGGTGGGGGCACCTGTGTCCCACCCACACAAAGACACATATATGCTCCTGCACCCCCAGTCTCAACATGGTCACCCAGGCTTAGCCTGCTTGACAAGTCAAGGCTGGTAAGTCAGAGAGGCTAATTAACTGTCTCAAGGCCACACGGTGGGGTGGTGCTTGGACCCCTTCAGGCCTGGAGAACAGAGCGAGCGAGGTGTGCAGCCCTGAGCCTCACGCGGAGAAGAGGCCCGACCGCCCTTAGCCTCCCTCCCCCCCCTCTCCTATTACGAAGCGGAAACTGAAATGAAAAATTCAAACCTCCGTCTGGTTCACGGTTAGGCTCCACCTTGGGGAGGTGGCCTCCGAGTGGCCACTGATACAGGGCTCCACGTTGTTGACTGTGCCCCTCTCCCGGCCCCTCCCCGACTGGTTCTTTCCATCCTGGGATCATTTTCCAGACAGCCCAGAGCCCGGCCCGCCAGACTATTTAGTCTGGGTTTGGTGACCCCCGTCTGACTGCAGGCAGGACGTGCTCAGGTTTCTGGCCTTGTCGGTACAATCACCGCAGCCCCCCTCCTGCCCCCACTCCAACCTCTTACACAAACACTTACCTTCAGGCCCAGGACTTCCTGGCATGCTTGCGTCAGACCCCGCCACCGGCTTCCAGAAGGCAGCTCCCATGCCCTACAACACGGCCCTCTGTCCGTGTTCTGGGGGCTCCGTTCATCTCCCCAACACGGAAACTCAGCTGGACCACATTCCCGCCACTGCTGCCTCTTCCCGATGCCATCAGACCCTGTTCACAAGGTTCATTCAAAGAAAAAAAGTTGATGAGAATTCAAAATATTTTTCCATCTGTTACTGAGTGCTCAATTAGCTGTTTGTTCTTGCTCCATGTCTCAGGTGGGGAAACTGAGGTTCCTGAGGACGAGAGAAAGGTGAGACCCGGGCCCATGGGGTGAGAAGGGGCAAAACCAGGAATGGAAGGCAGCCCACTGGGCTCCCACATCGTCTCAATTTTGAGGCCATTCAGTTTTTCCTGTACTCTCTCCCCTACCACCACCTCCTCTCCACTCTGGGTTCTGGGCCACCTTCTAACAACCCTTCCTGAGACTCCTTTGACGCCTCCCAAGACACTCAGAAATGGGGTGTCTTGGAGTTCCCCTTGTGGCTCAGCGGAAACAAACCCGACTAGTATCCATGAGGATGTGGGTTTGATCCCCGCCCTTGCCCAGTGGGTTAAGGATTCAGTGTTGCTGTGGCTGTGGTGCAGGCCGGCAGCTGTAGCTCTGATTTGACCCTTAGCCTGGGAACTTCCATATGTCACAGGTGTGACCCTAAAAAGCAAAAAAATAAATAAATAGATAGAGAAAGAGAGAGAGAGAGAGAGAGAGAGACGGAAGGAAGGCAGGATGGGAAAGAAGGAAGGGAGGGAGGGAGGAAGAAGAGAAAGAAACTGGATATCTTGGAAGGAGAACCACCTTGCTTTTGTCATCTTACTTAGATGCAATGAAGTGGGAGAGGGAAGAGATGTCCCTGCATCCTCAGAGGATTTTGATGCCATCAGGGACATTCCTTTAAAAAACTTGCGTTCTGGGTGCCTTGCTGCAAGGGTGGATAGTAACTAGTGCTAATGATTCCCATTTGTTAAGCCCTCACCATGTGCTGGACCCGTGGGAAGTCCTTTATGAGTAACTCCCTCAGTAGGCTGAGGTAAGGACTGTGTCTACTCTTTATTTTACAGATAAAGAAACGGAGGCTCAGAGTGAGCAAGTGACTCGGAGAAGGTCACACAGCCAGAAGGCTGAAGCCCAGCCCCGGAGACATGCTCTTCCCCACCAGAGCATTCCATGTCCGGGCCACCACTCTGGGTGGGAATGAGAGGCTGGAGGTCAGGTATCTTTGACATCTTTCTGTGTTTCTTTCTTTACCGTGAACATGTTTGATTTTTATCATATGAAAACAAAGCAAGATAATCCACAGTAACAACAGCAAGAAACAAGATGATCTATCTTGGTGCCCAAATGTATTACACGTTATCTAATCTTCAATTCTCCCCTTCACACACGCGCGTGCACACACACACACACACACAAACACAAACACACACGGGGGTGGGGGAGGGGATGCTAACTCTGTGGATGGATTCCCCCCACCCCATCAAATACTAATTTATATGCAGACATAATTTTATAGGTCTTCCTAAGCCATACATATTTGCAGAATTTGATTTTTAAAAATCAATAGGAAATGTATTGCTTTTGCTATTGGGGAGAGAATAAAGATATTAAAAATTAAATCAAATTTCAAAACAGGACTGGGTTGGGCATTTCAAAGTTGCCAAGGCAAAGTTCTATTCCAGAAAGTTCCGCACCAGTGAAGCTGGCTTCCCCATGGAGATGCTCAGATCCCAGTGGCTAGCCTTGTACTTACGTGGCTGTGGTGGGAGGGAGGGGTGCATCTAATTCCCACCAGCTCTACTAGCCACTCCCTCCCCACCACCCCTGGTCGATGAGCATTGTGTTCAGTTTGTGGACTCAGCAAAACACGCCCGGCCTGCTAGCTCCCTGCCCGGACTGGAAGGTGATTGCCTACTAGCCAATTAATTCTGCTTTAATTGCTCCAGCTCGAAAGCACCAGCTCGAACAGCTAATCTGGCCGGGGGTTGTTCGCCTGGCAGATGTTGCTGTACCAGCTCTGGGGAGATGCTCAAAGAGTCTGAGAAAAAGCCATGATTCTCCTTCAGGGCCCTCTGGGTGGTCTGGGGGAGGAGCCACTGGGGAAGGGGATGTGGCCCAGCAAACAGACCTGAGAAGTAGCAGCCACCAGCACGAGATGCCAAAGGGAGCGGTGGAAAGGGGAGTAGTGGGGCCTAGCCACCATCCACTGTCATCCCTCTGATCGCTGCCTGATGTGATCTTATTTCTTTTCTTCCAGAGGTCTGCTTTCCTCATTCAAATGTCAGCCCTACCAGCGTGCACCTAGTGCCTGGCATATAGTAGGTGCTCAATAAATAGAGGTTAACTTAATGAATATTTTCCTGCCCTTTCCAAGCTTTCTCCTGCCTGCAACTGCTAGGGATGTCTTGGGAGAACTGCAGGAGACAGACAAGGGGAACAGGCCTGGAGAAGGCGCTTGGTTTTTTCAGGCCAGTGTTCTGCTCAGGCTGCCTTTCAACTTCGCTGGTACGAATGGCCCTTCTCCAAATTTCCCTTGCTCATCTTTGCTGGAGCAGTGTGACCTGCCACAGGCTGTATGGAACAGGAGGGGTGGGGAGCATCCCCGAGCTCCTTTCTTTTGGAAGTGGCGCCTGTATCAAACCCGTCCTCGCTCTGGAACCATCTCACTGCACACCAAGAATGGAATTCTCTCCTTTGTCCATGCCTTTGCAAGTGGTGGTGGCACTATGAACCTATTCTCCAGAGGACCAGCAGTGCAAGCCCTGAAGAGGAACATGATATGTATCTAATCTCTGACCTTCAAATGAAGGCAGAGATTTATCAAGGATTTCAGATGGAGGGGTAGGGCAGCTGCACAAGTAGGACCTTGCCTAATCTATCCTCGTCTCAAGCCATTCCTGGCTGCTGCAGACGCCCTCCAGGGTGGCGGCCAGGGAGAATGGGAGTCTGGGATGCAGCAAGGAAGAAGTGAAGCAAGAGAGGAAGGGACCAGCAAAGCAGGTTGGGAACAAAGAGGGCAGGAAACAGAGGAAGAAAAAAAGACAATAGACAAGGATCCCAGCCCATTCAAGGTGATGGAGGGAAGCACAGAGGAAACATGCAAAGGCAAAACAAAGAGAAAGAAATAAAGGGTAAGAATAAACTCTACAGGGCTTGAAACAAAGCCATGGTGAAAACAAAGGGAAAGAAAAAATGCAGGCAGAGGAATAAGCAGCAGCAAAAACAAGGAGAGATGCCTGTGGAGGCCTCCACAATGTCACGTGCCCATCCTGAGGGGGGCATCTGGGCCAACAGCATGGTTCCAACCTCACCCTGGTCTCTCACCTCGGCCCTGGTACCCACCAGCTCCCAGGAGCCTTTGGGGCAGACAGGTGGGCCTCCTCCTGCCTCCCCAACCTTGTCTGCTCTGATTGGCCAGACTCCTAGGGCAGGGAGGCTGGCCCCGCCCACCTATCTTTGCTCCACCGAGGCAGAGCCCCCAGAGACCCACCAGCTTCCTGAAGTGTTCTGAGCCACCCCAAGTACCCCCTCCCCTTCCTTCCCCACCACCTAGAAAGCTGTCCAAGTGGAACAGCCTGCAGCTATTACAATAAACACCTCAGCCGCAACCTGTCTCTCATTTGCATATTAGCAGCCTTAATTCTGATGAAATATGCAAATGTATGCAAAATGAAATTCATCTCATAATGACACAAAGCGATTAAACAATTTTTATGCTTAAATATTCTGTTTAATGAAATCAAACAGACCTGCGCGTGTGACAAATTCTCCACAGCATGGAGAAATTAGTGGGGATATGAAAAAAGAATACCAAGGCACTAGCACCCCCAGCACAGCCCAGATCTGCTTCACCTTTCTGGTGAGAAGAAAAGGGGGAAAAGTGTGTTTTTGATAACCAAATGAACTGAAAATTATATTACTGAAAACTGCTAAAATGAGTTAGAAGCAATATGCCTCTCTTTCCGGCTTTTGAGAGGAACCCCCGAGCCCCACCTGACACCTCCACAATATGTCCATAATAGATTTATCCTCCAAGTTGATGGAGGAAAGAGAGGCACGTGTGGACGGCAGGGAGGCCAATTCGGCCATTATCTCGGTGCCCAGGAAATGGAGTGCGGAGCCCTTTGCCCACCTCCAACCAGGAGGCCAGCCAGCAGTGCCTCTCAGCCAAACGTTCTTGTTTTGCTCACCTGGGCAGAACGTGTTCTTGCTTTGGCCACTGGAAGGTAGTTTGAGGGCATTTGTGTTCTTAGCCCTGCTTGGGTAAAAGTCCATTCTGATGTGTACCTGGAGGAGGAGGAGAGGAAGAGTCAAGAAAGAGATGGAGGAGGAGGAAGGGAAGGGAATAGATAGTAGAGAAAAGAAAAGGATGAAAAGAAAGAGGTATAAGAGCAGGGGTAGAGTGACAACGGGTATAGAAAAGAAAGCTGAATGGAGAAAGAGGTGAAAATATAAAGAATAAATAAATGGCTAATATTTTTGACCCACGGAAGTATGTTTTCTTACATTTAATCTCCTGGAATTCCCCTATCAACTCTCTGAGTTCGGTATTATTATTGTAACAATGTTGTATTAGTGATAAGGAAGCCAAGGCTCAGAGAGGCTAAGTAAATTGTCCAGAGTCACACAGCAGAGAGAGGCAAAGGGAGGATTTAGGATCTGAATGCAGACACATTGAGGTGCTGAAGCTTTCCCCAAGGAGGCTGGGGATGGAGAGTTGGTATACAATCTCCCCTTAGGAATTCTGGGACATTTGGGCAAATCTCCAGCATTAATTTGCATATGGACCCTTAGGGCTCCTGGGAAAAAAGCTATTTGAAGATTGAATGGAGGGCCCAGGCACTGTGTGTGAGCACTTAATAGCATAGCTTTCTCTGATTTTAGTATTGACTTCATTGCCTCATCCCAAACAGAATGTGCTTTCCAGAAGGGCAGCAACCCTGTCTGGTTCACTGGCGTGCACTCAGCTCATTCCTCTTGTGTCTTGACTTCCCTTCCAGAGGTAAAGTCACCTTGAAAGCATTCCCCCAGGACCCCTATAGATCCCCCACTTATGGCTATGATTTACTGGGCACTGCTTATGTGCCTGCCACTGTTCTAGGTGCTGGTTCACGTTATTCTCTTGCTTAATCCTCAAAACAACCCTGGGAGGTAGGAACTATTATTATCCCTTTTGGCAAATAAGGAAACAGAGACTCAGAAACATCAGATTACTTGTCTGAGATTGCCCAGCTTATCAAGGCCAAGGTGGATACCCAGGCAGTCAGGCTTCAGCTGCCCTGCTAACTACAACAATAATAATTACTGCTACAATTTGACGCATGCCTGGCACTCATGGAGCCCTCTCATAGCAGCCTTTTAAGGCAAATAGTATACTTATTTCCATGTTATCAGTGGAGAGATGGAGGCTCAGAAGAGGTCATTGATGTGTCCAAATTCATACAGCAAGTTACTGGCTATGGAGACAGGTATCCAGGCTTGAGGCCAACATCTGTGTTGGCAAGAAATCTACTTTGACTCCCCAAGTGATTCCTAGAGTCTTGGCCATTTATCATCTCTATCTCCTTGTTCTAAGGTTGATGGACTTTGAGACAAGGACATTTCATTTGAAAATTAGGAGAAGTACTTATAATTAATATTTCAATTATAAAACATATCACTGATGAGCCATAAGCTTCATCACACTGCCAATACAGCCCAAGTAAGAGGGCACATTGCTTTCCTGGAAGTCAAGCAACAGACTGGACCCTTCCCATCTGCTTAGTGGGAAGGTCACAGGCATTGGAATAGAATAAAGAGCACTGTTATCTTCAGATGAGCACTGTTATAATAAGACACTGGCAATTAGATGTCTCTGTTTCTGTGCCTGGTGCTGAAGGAAGTTAGTATGATGGTTGTCATTTCAGCATAAAGCTATAAGAATAGTTTTAAATTAAAATTTATGTATTCAACAAATATTTATCTGTGAGAAGCTCTAGGGAAGCAGAGCTAACCAAGATATAACTATTACTTTCAAGGATGCCAGTGTAGTTGGGGAGATACACTAGAAGATTACAACAATACATGTAAATGGCACAAATACAGTACAAGAACAAGGCAGGCATTTCTTCACTATGGGGTATCTGGGAAGGCAGCCTGGGGGGACATCTGAACTATCTCCAAATACAACTTGGGACTTACCAGAAAGGATAAAGGACTCCCAAAGATGGGAAATAGTATAGGCCACAGTGTGGAGGTGAGGAAATGCAGAGTGGGAGCCATGCATGATTCATAACTGGAACTAGACAAAGCCCTGGAGGAGAATACTGGGAAATTAAGCTGGAGAAATAAGAGCAAAGACTAGATGTGAGAAGGTTTGCATACTTAGTCTTCCTCTGCCATGGAATAAACCTGTGATCTTGAGGAGGTCACTTCTACTCCCAGAGCCTCAGCTTTCTTAATTTTGAGAAGGAAGGATTAAACCCTCAGCTTTGGTGAACATCATTCATGCCTGGGAGTGCTATGCCAGTGGACACCCTCCCGCTGTGTAATTGAACATCCTGGATTCTAAACAGAGATTATCATCAGAGACAAAAACATGGAGGAGAAAATTATCCCCTATTTGGGCATCCAGAGGCCACTTACCTTTCTATGTAACAAAACCAAGTGGCACAAGCTTGCCCAAGGCATGAATGAAAATCAAAGCCCTGCATCCTCATCTCCCACCCCTGCCTACCTGCTTGTGGTAATTTCTTCTATGACTCCAAGAAACCACACTCTGCCTGTTTTCTCCCTCTCTGGCAGCTCCCAAGTCTACATAGGATGTGGACCCAGGTATTATAAGCCTGAGCCACCTTCAGGGAATAGCACCAGATCCAGGAATGCGGGCACATTGGGGTCCTGCCTCTTTGCTTGGCTGGGTTTCCAACCAACTGAATGTGAATGGCTCTCCTAGGAAAGTCCTGATCTCACCATGTCTTCCCTTGCAGGACCATCTTCATCTTCCCCCTTAATAAAGATTCTGGGGGTACAAGTGGGAAATAGTTCCACCCACCCTCACCTCAAGGGACTTAACAGTCTAGAAGGACTAGTTCAGAAGCACTAAAGATGATTTTTCCTTTCCTCCTTGCACTTTTTCAGTGTCTGTTCTTCATTCCTCTCTTCATCTCTTTCTCCCTTCTTGTCTCCCTCCCTCCTATTTTCTTACACCATTAGAAAGTGTCAATTTTACAAAAACAGCAAATCTACTTCCAAAAACAATATGAGTCTTCACCACACAGTGGAACGTTCTTGCCAAACTCCCTGTTTCCAGCCAGTGAAGGGCTGTCAAGACCATCACCCGTTGGCTGGACAATGCCCCAGGAGAACATCCACCCCGCCCTCCCCCCGCCTTCTGAACCTTAGGTTCTTAGCAGTTGCTCTCAACACCCCCTTTCATTCAGGCTTCTCTTTGAACTCTGGGCCTTTAAGGTGACTATATGACAGAACCAAGTGTTCAGAACATCCATCGTCCCTCTGTTCTGCCCTCATCCTGGCAAGGAATAACTTGTTCTCCCCAAAAGCAATGCAAGGAAATCTGGACAGAGCACAGCTTTGACTGTGGCCCATCCTTCCTTCCACTGGGTCAGCTGAAAGTCACTGTTTCCTCTGGAAAAGAAGAAGAAGGAGAAGGAGAAGGAGAAGGAGAAGGAGAAGGAGAAGGAGAAGGAGAAGGAGAAGGAGAAGGAGAAGGAGAAGGAGAAGGAGAAGGAGAAGGAGAAGGAGAAG
>PVHT021183555.1:7072189-7133741 GCA_004024745.2 Catagonus wagneri
AGAAGGAGAAGGAGAAGGAGAAGGAGAAGGAGAAGGAGAAGGAGAAGGAGAAGGAGAAGGAGAAGGAGAAGGAGAAGGAGAAGGAGAAGGAGAAGGAGAAGGAGAAGAAGAAGAAGAAGAAGAAGAAGAAGAAGAAGAAGAAGAAGAAGAAGAAGAAGAAGAGGAAAATCCCCAACAAATCCGAAACCCCCAACTGCCACCATGTTTCCGCTTTTCCATGGCAAGGACGAGAAGAAATCAGATCCCCAGGCTTCATGGGGCCAAACTAACTCTGTGTGCATTGTCAGTGAGGAGGGCTGGATCCCAGGCTGTGTATCCTGCCTGGCGAGGGGGCTTAATGATTTGTGCAGACCTGAGGCACTCCAGCCGGGGTGCAGAATGATTTGCACTGATTCCAGGGGATTGAAAGCCCACACTCCTGTACCCCCAGGTGTTGCTGCGTTCTTTGCTGTTGCATATTTCCCCCTGCCCTATACCCCACCCCTGCACCACACACACACACCCAGTGTCTTCTGAGAAGCAAAAACAAGCCTAAGGTGGAGATAATCACTTTCCCAGGCCTTAATTAATTTGGTGTCATCTGCTAATTAGCTGCAGGTATCATTCAGTGTATCAGAGACTCCAGGGTGGCTCAAGCTAAAAGGGTCCTCAGGACCATCAACCTTGATTCCCTTCAGTCCACAGAGGTAAGATCAGGCTAAGGAGGAAAAGGAATGTTCAGGGTTACCCTACGAGGGAGGGGCTGGCCTGGGATTTGAGGCTGGGTCTCCTGATTTCAAGCCCTGGGTTTCCAGCTCAAATTCTTGCTCATATAATTTCATTCTGTTTCATCATGAACTGCATTCCTTCACTGTGTCATCCCACCCTCCATCTATTCAATATAATGCAGCCATACACTGACTTTTAAATTTTTCTGGAAAATCACAACTACCTCAGGACATTTGCACTTGCTATTTCCAGCTTTTTCCCCATGTCTTTGCATGGCTGTCTCCTGGTTATTCAGGTTTTGGCTTAACTGTCATCTCTTCTGAAAGACCTTCATCAACAAAATCTGTGGAAAATACACCCTAGGGTGGCTCCCAATAATTCTCTTTTTTAATTGAAAGGTATAATTGACATATAACATTATATTAGTTTCAGGTGTACAACATGATTCAATACTTGTATATACTGCAAAATGATCACACCAATAATTCTAGTGGACATCCACCACAATAGTTACAAACTTTTCTTGTGATGAGAAATTTTAAGATCTATGCAACTTTCAAATATGCAATACAGTTATTATTAACTGTGGTTATCATGCCGTATATTACATCATTTTCATCTGTTGTCTGGGCAAAAGATCAACCTTGTGATGACACCATATGAATGAGGTTGCTGTGAGCAAAGTCCTGGTCACCTGAAGAAGCCAGTGCCATGACAGTGCCAGCCTAGGGAAGTCATGAAAGTGCTGGGCAGCACCCAAAGACCCCTGTCACCTCCTAGGACCAGGTCCTGCTCAGATTCCCTGCATCCTACCTCGCTTCCTCGATGCTCCCTCCCTCCTGCATGGCAGATCTGAACTAAGACAACTGTGACCATCCAACAGCCAACTGAGGTGAACAAAATTATGCGGTCATAGTGGACCCCAGGGTCACCATCAGATGTGGCTGACAAGCTACCTGTCCTCAGGTCTGGAGAGGAAGGGACATTGGTGCCTATAGTGGAAAGACGGTCTTCCATGGGATGAAGCAAAATGTTCTGCCAAGGGTGGGCCGTTCCAAGTGGAGCTGGAGAATACAGTTCCCATGAGTTCTGGCGGTGGCTCTGCAACTAACCAACAGGGCAACTAACAAATAGGCAAGGTGGTGGTTTGCCCTTACCAGTCCTGGTGACAACGGGGACACCAGACTTGGGTCTCCTTGAGGATCCTCCTGGCTGGGGCAATTCTGTGGTTTCCGAAGAGCATTCAGAGTTCACTCCGGGCCCTGGGTCTCAGACAGATGTCGACAAGTTGGAATGGAGCCAGCACACTCGGGCTGCCATGATTAAGGGGAAGGGGAGATTGGCGCCGGGGAAGATTAAAGCCGCTGACACCTCTCTGCTTGGCTGGGCTGCAGTTAAAGGGCTGACAAATGTCTGGGAGAGGAACACAGGAGATGCGACGCTGGCTGGGGGGCAGGGGCACCCACTGTATGCAGGGTGGGCTATCAAGGGGGCCAGTGACTGGGAGGAAGTGCCTACTGTGAGGCCCGAGTGCGAGACATGGATGCAATAGCCTGGTAAAGCTAGGCAACAATAATACTAACCCCTCAACAGCTATCACCATCACCATCACCTCTTGCCTAGACCACTCTCCTAACGGTGTCCCTGGGACCAATGTTTACCCTTTAGTCTGTACTTAAGACACCAGTCAAAATACTCTTTTCAGAATATGTCAAATCACATAATTGCTCTGCTCAAAATCCTCAATAGCTCCTGTTTCACTCCAAAAAAAAAAAAAAGGCCAAAGCCCTTGTGATGGCCAGAGATCTGCCCTATCATCTCCCTGACCCCATCCTCTGTCTCATCTCCCAGAATGCACCCCAGGGCCCTAGCACTGACTGTACCTCTGCCTGGACCACTCTTGTCCCAGATAATTCACTGACTGTTGACTCTAGTATCAGTCAGTGTTACTCTATGTTACGTATCACTTGGAGAGCCCATGCTCTGTCTTGTTCACCCCAGTAACCAAAATTCAGTAGATATTTGATTCATGTCTGCTGAATGAATATTAAACCACAAAGACTCACCCTCTCTAATAATAAACAGACTTCCTGGGAGCTTTTTGTTTTCTAGGCCTTGTGCTAAAGGAAGGGCTCAGGTGTATTAACTCATTGTAATTCTCACAATGATCCTGTAAGTTCCACAATGCTGCCGTTTTAGTCTTGAAGACACTGAAGCACAGAGAGGTTAAGTAACATGTCTAAGACCACACAGACAGGAAATGGGAGTTATGGGTCAAAACGCAAGCATTCAGACTTCATAGTTCTTGCTCTTAACTACTTCTTCCCAGTACCACTAGAACACCGCTCAGCATCTTTATCTGGACTCGGGGACCCCAGAACAGGGTGTCCCAAAGATATGATCCCAGTGGCAGAGCTTGCAGTCAGGACAGAGGCTCCAGCAGTAGTGAATGGAGTCTGGTTTCCCCAGGCCACTACACAGTCGTATTCTCTTCCATAAAGGCCATTTGAGAAATGAATAGCTAAATGCAATGTCAGTTTTATACCTATGTAAGATGTTACACATAAAGAAATTCACAAATCAGGGAAATAGCCCTCATCCTTATTTTTGCACATCCTTATCATAAAATGTGCTCTTGGTAGGCATCCCTCCTTTCCTCCAGGGCTATTACCAGCTGCTCACTACAAGCGGGCTGTCCCCCTGGACCCAGGGAGCCAGCGGCATGCAGAACTTAGAAGCTGCAAGCTATCGGGGGCTCACCACAGGCCAGTTAACATCACACAGACACTTCTTATCCACATTTTACAGATGGGGACACTGAGGCTCTGCTTAAAGCCTGGCCTGAAGGTAGAGCGCAGCTGCTGAGTGGGCAGGCACGACAGCCTCCCCTCGCCCTGGCCAGTGTCACTCACTGGCATGCCCTCCCAGGCCAGCCCTTTCTCCCAGCCATGCCTCTGCCAAGGCTGCCCGCTGGGAAGCTCGGCAGTAGCCTGAGACAGTGTCTGCGTACTGCTTGGGAGAAGCCCAAGTGCTATTTCCACCTGATAATAAATATGTGTCAGAGAGGACTTGATCCAAGTGACCTTGGGCTATGGGGCTACTGGACCGTGAAAAGCCTTTGACAAAATCCTTTTGCCTCGAGAGGCTGAGTCCAAATTACAGGCGATTATGGACGCTTGGCATGACTTCCCCCGTTGGCCTTTTTATTTCTCATGGGCTGGAATGGCTCCTCTGTGTTGGAAAGGATCCCAGCCTGGCCCGGGACCGGCTGCCTCACCCTCCTTGGCAGTGTCCAAGAACCAGAGGCGACCCCCTAACCTGCTTCTCAGGTTCATCTGATAATCGTGGCTGGTGGTCACACGAGCACCGCAAAATCCACCCGCCGCCACCACAACATTCACCAGTTTCTGTGCACCTGCTTTATGCCAGGCCCTCCGCTGGCCCCACTGAGTCTCCCAACAAGTCTATGAGTAAGGAACCCACTGGTTCTGTTTCTCTGGAGAACGCCGGCTAATACGTAGTATTGCTGTTTGTGTGGCCATTTTGCAGATGGGAGAACTGAGGCTTGCCCACCTGGAATGACTTCCTGCAGGATATTAGCAAAGGAATATTAGCACAAGAGCTTGCACAGGACTGAGGAGGGCTAGGCTTATGGATCTCTCCTGAGAGAGACGGAATGGCTGGGGGTGGGGGATGGGGCATTCGGGAATATTTCTCCCAGAAGGACAGATTGGTCTGGTTTTCAGGTCTTCCCCAGTGTGGCCTCAAGCTGCCTTCCCTAGATGCTCTCCTTGCCTCTGGACATCTGTTCTCCCACCCTTGCGACCCTCCCACCGTGGATACATCTCGCCTGGACATCTGTTCCTGACTCCTTGCACCTCCTGGTGCAGCCCCTGCCTCCAGGAGCACCATCCCCAGGCATCCTGGCTTGAGACCCCTTTCCCAGAAACCTTGACTGGTTCTCACACCCATTGCTGACTCTGAGGCTGTCATAGCTCCACGTGCCCATGTGTCCCCAGCTGCTCCACGAGGGTGGGCCCTGTGTACCTTGCTCCTCCCGGGGTGAGGGCACTTTGGAAGTGAAAACAAGTCTTTTTTTTCTTTTCTTTTTTTCTTGTCTTTTTAGGGCCGCACCTTGACATACAGAAGTTCCCAGGCTAGGGGTCGAATTGGAGTTGCAGCTGCCAGCCACAGCCATGCCAGATTCAAGCCATGTCTCTGACCTACACCACAGCTTCCTGCAATGCCAGATCTTTAACCCACTGAGTGAGGCTAGGGATCGAACCCAAGTCCTCATGGATCCTAGTTGAGTTCATTACCTCTGAGCCATAATAGGAACTCCACAAACAAGACTTATTAGCAGGTGACTTATTTGATGGATAAGGAGTGATGCCCTCGCAGGAATCATTCTGTGACTCCTCCCGCCCAGAGACCCGCCCACTGGTCAAGTTCCCCCATGGGGATGTGCATTGCTGTGTGTGTGTCAGAGGGAGAGAGAGAGAGACAGAGGGGGAGCGAGAACAGATCCTTAAGCAGTAGGAGAAATTCCCTAAGTCACAAGAAGCTCTGAGTTCCCCAAACGCTTAACCAAGATAAGAGGGTTGTCTGAAAGGTTGTTAGGAGATTAACACAAGTTTCAGGGGAACGGAAGGAGAGGGAGGGAGGCGGGGCGAGAGAAGTGAGAGATGAGAGGTGGGGAAGGATCTGGAGCAAAACCCAGAAGAAGATGAACGGGAAAGTTTTAGGCCAAGAGAGGCAGCCACTGACCCCTTGGCCTCCCGAGGCAAGAACAAAGAGAGGAAGGAGCCAAAGGGAGAGAAGCAAAGAAGGAGCTGGGGGCAGTGTTCCAGACCCCCGTCCCTCCAAATCCCCCTGCCTGTCACCTCCCTCCCCCGCAAACTCGGCCTCCACTGCCCTGCCAACCCTTTGGGCAAAGCTGCAAGACAGGAGTGTGATGCCCACTTTACAGATGCAGAAACTAATTCTTAGAGAGCAGTAAACCCGGCTTAGGTGACGCTGCCTGCAGCTGGCACAGCTAGGAATAAGCATGGATCTGTGTGGCCCCGTGTCCAGGCTCCCACTGCCAGGGTGGGAGGTGAAGGGATGAGCGGGGAATGACAGAAGAGTGGACCCAAGGCACCAGGAGAGCACTCCCTTGGGGGGGGCAGTATGTCCCTTATAGGGTCCCTCACGTGTCCGCCTGTCCTCCACCCTCAGCTAAGACAGAGTTAAGGGAACCGAGCATCCTCCTCCAGGACCAGGTGGGAATAAAGCTGCCCGGGGCCCTGGCTGCCTGTGCAGCTAAGGAGCCCAGGAGGGAGCTGATCGGGCCCCAGGAAGCTGGACACAGGGCTGTGGACAGGAGGGAGCTGGAGCTGCTGGGCTGCTTGCCTCTGGACCTGATGAGATGCCTGCTGAGGCCAAAAGAGCCCCAGGACTTTGGCGGACAAGGAAGCCTTGTCAGTCTGCTCTTGGTGGCTCTCTCTTCACTCAGGGCCCAAACCTGTGCCCTTTCCACGCAGACCACCTTCCCACTGCCACGGGGACCACAGAATCCTGACAGGGAGGCCAAAAGTTCAGCTTAGAGCTGACAGGACCCTCGAAGAGCAGAAGTTCCATTTTTTTTTGTAGAGATGGGCAACTATGGCCCAGAGATAGTAAGATACTTGGATTAGGTCACACAGCAAGATGGGGCAGGTCTGGAATTCAAGCTTGCATGTTTGTCCTCCCAGACTCCTAGAGGTTCTTTGCAGCCCTAGGCATGTCCCTCCTGGGGAAGAGGTGACTGCATTTGCCCTGGGAGTGACTGAAATATGTGATGGGATTTGCTTTTATAACAGCAAAAGACAAGAAAGTTGGGAACCTGGCTGTTGCCAGCACTTATATAAGACTAACTCTGCGACACATTAATCTAAGAAACTGACGTGTATTTGCTTATTTAATCCTCCCCCAAATTCAACTATAGGACTATTATTATCCCAGTTTTCAACTGAAGCATAAGAATCCCAGAGAGGTTAAGTAACTTGCCCCAGGTCACACAGCCAGTTAGTGGCAAATATGGAGCTTGATAATTTATTATGTATGTAGCCTCCCTGTGGAGGATGGGATCAAGCAGAGCCAGGTCCTGGGCTAAGCGCCTTCAGGGCAGGTAAAATTCTAGGAGAGCTCACAACCTGGAGCTGTGGCTCATGGTCATGAATTACCCTCTAGTCTGATGTTCTGATGATTATCAAAGCTGGGCAAAGAGTTAGCCTAGCTGACCAATTCTTAATGGGCTAACTTTTGGAGCAGTCAAGCCCCAGCCTCCTTGCCAAGAGTTTGGCCTGGGTCCCTGGCCTTGCAGAGGGTGGTGTTATCAACTGTTCAGATCTGCCTTTGGCCAGCTGTGTGACCTTGGCTGAGTTACTTAACCTCTCTGGGCTTTACCTTCCTCCTCTGTAAATTGGGGATGATAAGAGTACCTGTCTCAGGGTGAAGATGAAAACAGTGATTAAATATGAAGTGCTAAGCACAACACCAGCCCATCATGGTACTCAATACAAATCACTCTTGCTCTCTGTCCTGTGCCTGCTATTCTGTTGTCCCCACAGACCCCAACAGGATGAGGTCTCTGCCACCTGCTGTCAACCACAAATTGTAACTGGGCATCCATTGTGTGCCAGGCCCTGTGCTAGGTGCTGAAGGCCTTGGTGAGCAAGGGGATGCCATGCCCAGCCCACAGACCCCCCAGCCTAGGGCGGGAGGCCGATGAGTAGGTGGTCCCAGAGAGACCATGGCTGCAAAGGGAGCCCTGAGGAGGCCCCTGAGACAGCTGGGGGTTGGAGGCGGGCAGCTTCCTGTAGGAGAGACCGGGCGATGGGTTGGGCTTGGTCAGGAGAAGGTGTGTGAGGAGAGGCCTGCAGGACGGGGATCATCAGGTACACAAGCCTGGTGGTGAGCCAGGCACATGCTCACTTGAGGACCACGGTGTGTTTCCCTGGAGCAAAAGGCAGAGTGAGGGTGGGGTTGGGAGTGTTCGCAGAGGAGTGGGAGAGGGGAAGGGGTTATGGAGGAAGGAGACACGGAGGCCAACAGGAGTCAAATCTCCCAGCCAAAAAAGGTATACAGATTTGGACCTGAGGGCAATGGGCAGCCATGGAAGGCTGTAGGCAGAGGAAAGACACGGTCAGAGGCGGACGCGAGAAAGACTGCCATGTGGAGAACAGAGTGGGGTTGGGAGTGCCCTCGCTTTCGGAAAACAAGCAGGAAGTGGCCGGGCAATGTCTCCCTGGGAAACGTCTCCTGGAGTGTGGGGTCCTCGTATTCCTGGGCAGGAGGTGTCCTTGAAGCTTATGCTGCCTCTGATGAGTAGCCCCCAAGCCCATTCTCCAGACCCCTGAGCCCTGGCAGCCCAGAGCGGGGAGGAGTCAGGGCTCCCTGGAGCAAGGGGTCACTACGGAGTTTGCGGTGCGGTGGGGGGGAGGGTTCCTCAGAAAGCCACAGGCTGCACCGAGGGCTGGCGGAAGCAGGAGACCTGCAGAGGCATTCCACATAGCCACTTCCCCGACAGCGGCGGCGGCGTCACTAGCCAGGAATGCAGGGGCACCCGGAGGCTGCGCTTATCGCTCTCTCCGAGTGTCTGGAGCAGCCCGGTTCCTGTCGGCTGTCCATCCAGATGGGCTCTAAATCAGTGGGCTCTTCTCTCCCCCGGCTGCAGTCGGCACACAGCCTGGACCCCAGCCAGCACTGCGGCCCAGAAGCCCATCCTCCAACGTGTCTGCCTCCCGGGCTCATGGACAGTCAGCTCTGAGATGCACCCTTCCCGGCCTGGCTCCCATCGGCAAGAGACGTTGCAACACGGGAACGGCATGGCTCAGACAGGCCTGGGTTTGAAGTCAGACTCTCTCCGGCTGGAAGACTTGCCTGTTGCCTCATTTCAAAAATGGGTCCTATTTGCAGGACCCATCTCCTTGGGTAGCTGAGGATTCACTGAGGCAACGGATGGGACCACACCTCACAGGGTCTGGCATATTCTGTCTCTCTCATTACATACATACTCTCAAGCTCTAAAGCTTGTTTTATGGGATCAGTGCAATTACCCATAGACAGCTCTGGACAGAATCCACTTCTGGGTTAATGTCTCCAGATTATTCCATAAACAACTCCCAGTATATCCTCTTAATGCTTTTGTTATTTGTTTGCCAGTGTTACAGGAACCTGTCTATTTAGAAATGAAGGCCGACGCCCAGTCCTAGAGGTGTGGTACCTTCCCATCCCGCCAGCCTGACTTCTCAGCCCTGGAGAATACAGAAGTTACAAATCACAAATTTTAGAATATACTTGAAGAAGTGTTAGAGGAAAGAGACAAGCACATCAGGGCAAGTAACACTGGTTGTCCCGAGGGTGGGAGGGGATGTTGGAATTTTGAAAGAACTACTATGTATAGTGCAGCTTTTCATTTTAAAACATCCACTTTTGTGTTATGATGTACTAAATTTGTGGATACAATAGTTCATGATTCCAGTTTACAAACGTGTATATCTGTTTATACATATGTGTATGCACACGTGTATTTCCTGGGGTCGAGCCTGAATAGCTTGGACACCTCTGAATTATACAGACACAGCAGCATGACCCTGAAGGCTGGGAGAGCTGGAAGACCCAGGCTTCACGTCTAGGGCACCACTTGCCCCCCGGGGTGGTCTAAAACTCAGGCTTCTCCCCGCAGACTCTGAATCATAGCTGAGTCCACTTTTGAAGGCAACCTCTCCATTTCACAGATGGGAAAATCGAGGCTTAGCCAGGAGCCATGTCCTGCCCAAGGACGCACAGTCAATGAGTGGCACGGTGGGGACTGTAACCCAGCCTTCGGATTCCCAGGGGGTCTCTCTCCCTGCCCACACCAGAACCGTGGCACGCTTCCAGGAAACCCTGGTCCAAGAGCGAGGCGGTAGAAACGCAGGGAGACGGAGACCTGAGCCCTGGACCTGGGCCTGAAATTTTTCTTCTCGTCCCTGGTCTGCCCGAGAGGCCACTTAAGCCGCGTATAACTGCCCCATGATGTATCGAACCCTCTCTCTGCGCATAAATGCAGCGGGTCAAGCGCCAGGCAGAAATGCCACATATATTTCCTCCCATTAGATGAAATATGCCCCTAATTTGGCTGGGGTTTATGTTTTATTAGACCTATGGCAGCGAGGGGGCCCTGCTGCAGAATAACCTTCTCCTGATCGCCTCGTTCTCTCTCGAGGATGCTGCGGACCCAAGCGAGGGCGGGGGCTAGAAATGCCCTGGCCTATTATTTTTTCAGAATGCATTCCCAGAACAAAGATCTTCTCCAGCCAAGGAGTTGTCAGTGCAGCAATTCAAAGAGCTCCCTCCTGGAAGCATGTTCTCAGGGCGGGGGCGGGAGGAGGGAGGCGGGGCGCGGGCAGGAGACCCGCCATCCAGCACAGGCTCTCAGTTACAGATGGGAGACTTGGGGACATGGCCTCGCCGCCGCCCCCACCGCCTCAGTTTCTCCATCTATACAGTTAACAACAGAACCTCCCTCCCCCAGACTTGCCTCCAACATTAAATACAGGAAAGAATGTACTGGGCTGGGCCAGTGATGGCCCAGAGCGGGTATTCCTATACATCCAAAGTGAAGGTCATTGTTAGCAAAGAAAAGCGAGTTTCTTGATCCCCTTAGGAGGCCTTATTGGTGAATTCTGCTGGACTGTAGGAGTGATTTGTTTTTTCCCCCACAGTCCCTTAGGATGGCCTTATTACTAACTAATGAACCCCACACAAGAGCCGCGCCTGTGCCTTAGGGCAGCTGATTTGTCCATGGGAGGGAGGGAGGGAGATGTAACAGTCGTGGGGGGGTCTGACTCAGCCCTGGTGCGTCCCTCCCCGAGTCCCAGGCCAGCCACGATGATCAGGGAGCTGAGGGGTTAAGAGACCTGCTCCATGATGCCAGCCCCCAAGGCCACTGGGCTCAGGTAGGTTCTCCGTCATTCTGGGGTTCAGGAGACACTGGTCACCTCTCTTTATTTCAGCTCTGAGGAAATCTTGCGCCCATTGCTGCACATTACAATCACCTGGGGACCTATAAAAAAATACCCACTTCCATCCCAGACCAATTAAAATTAAGTCAGACTGGGGTTGTGGGAAAGGAAGGGGTCCTATTTTCAAAGCTCCCTGGGTGATTCTAACGAGTGGCGGGGCAGAGAGTCAGAGCTGGCTCGGTCCTCTTAAACATGGTTGAGGAGACCAGCCCTTGATTCTGTTTATTCCTCCTGCAAAGGGTTGATTGGGAGCTTTTCGAGTCAAGTTGGACCTGGGTTCAAATCTTGCCTTTGTGTGGTTCCCCATTCACCTCCCACATCTCAGCTTCCACTCCCCTAAGTGGGGGGAGGTTAGTAACCTGTTTCTCAGGACAGGTGGGAGGATTCAACCCGGCCGTGCAGATACCATGCTGTGAATGGCACCTGGCACCCAGGAAGCTCCATCCGTTGTGGGGGCGTCACTTACTGTCAAGGGCCAGGGATAAATATTTTCAGTTTTGCAAGCCAAGCCATCTTGTCACAACTACTCAACTCTGTCCTTGCAACCCAAAGCCACAGACATTATGCAAGTGGGTGGTTTGTGTGCCAGTAAAGACTTGTTGACAAAAGCAGGTGGCAGGATAGATCTGGCCCTTGTTTTGGGGGGGGTTACCTGGTCTAGGAGATATTCTGAGTTTGGACCCCAGGGCAGAGACAGGCTGGTTTTATCTGTTACCTTTTGGGTTTACGGTCCTGTACGCGCAATTTTGAGGGGACTTTGGTGTCTCTATTTACCTGTGTTTATTACACATAGCACCCATCACAGAAGGTACTGACATGAGAACATTATGAAATCAGTTTTTTGAAATGCCTCATACATAATAGGCTCTTTGCAAATGTTGTTTTCCACTTCTTTCAACGTCTTTATTTTCCAAGGATTAGACCTTAGAAAAAGGATAATTCAAGCCATTGCTTATATGGCACAAACTGGCACCAACTCTGTGTCATTGTTTTATACACAGCATCCTATCTCCTTCTCACAGCAGCTCTACAAGTGCCTACTGTCGGCATCCGCTTGGTCCAGATGTGGAAACTGATGCTTCGGGAGGCACAGATGTGCCCAAGGTCAAATGTGACCCCAGAGTGTCTGCCTCTGCAGCTCCCTTTCTGACATTAGCTAAGGGCCCTGGCACTTGCATGTGGACTGGCCGGCAAAGCCAGAATGCTTTATCCACACCTGGAGGAGGCAGTGAGTTAACAACCAAGGAACAAAGCCATCTCTTTCATTTTGAGTGTTACAAGCCAGGCTCTGCACCCGCAGAGTCCCCTCTATAGGAAGATCGCGTTTCCACGTGGTTCTCTGGCCAGCCTCTCTTCTGGAGGCTGGGAAAGCTGCATCTTGGGGCTCCCTCTGCCTTAGAGCCCAAACCATCCCTCTAGTGTCACGAGCCTCGTGGAACCCAAATGGGTGGGAAGACACTATGTGACAGACTAAGGCTCCCAGCGCAACCGGCTATTTCTCCTTGTGAGCAGTTAAGGGGAGGGAATAATCCAGAGAGATATTCTTCCTCTGTGCAATTCCATTTCTGTCTCAACTTATCTGATCCTCTAATTCTGTGAGGGACTTTATTTCCTTGTGATGTTAAAGCCCAAGAGCTCAGATCCTTTTTCTGTTAAGCTTCTAGAAACTGAGGACCCTGTTCAGGGCCGAGCCTGAGCTGCCTCGGCCCTGGTGGGGGGAATTAGCCCTGAGTCATCGCCTTTGCTTACAAATCCTCTGAGGAGGTTTCTCTCCCTTTTTTTTCTTTTAAGGATTTGGGTGACAGATAGCAACCGAAAAGGGACAATGGGTTCTGGGCGAAGGAGCTTTGGAGACTGAGTCCCAGCTTGCAGGACTGCTGCCAATCACCGTGTGGCCACTGTGGGCTCAGTTTCCTCTGCTGTGAATCTCCTGTATATGCTGTCCTCTCTCTCTGGCTCAGCCCCACCTGAGAGCATGAGCTTCTTGAAAGCAGAGAGACTTTCTCCCATTTCATCACTCTGGTCCTCCACGCATGCCCACCTCTGCCAACGGCATCACTCTACACCCAGTACCTGGATGCATCTCTTTACTCCCGAGCCTCATCGTCCACAATCAACCCTGGCTCGGGCAGGATTGGCGGATACAGTGTATCTGGTTTTCCCCATCCCTGTTACCACCCTCCCACAGGGCTCCTATCATGTCCTTTCTCTCCCGGACCCTGCAGCAGCCTCCCGAGGGTCTCCAAGCTTCCGCCTCTGTCCCCCTCAACCCCAATCCATTCTCCAGCTTGAGGGCACTTTCAGATTTTCTCTCAGCACCCTCCAGCCCCCAACCTTTTAATGGCTTCTCCATACACTTAGAACCCGTGGATCAAATCCAGCCTGCCGCCTGTTTTTGTAAATAAACTTTTACTGGAGCACAGCCATGCTCATTTGTCTGCGATTTTCATACACCTGCTCTGGCGCTATGGCGGCAGAGTCAAGCAGTTGCAAGAGAGACAGTATGATCCGTCGAATCTGAAATATTTATTATCTGGCCCTTTATGGAAAATGTTTGCAAAGCCCCAACTTGGAATCACAGCCAAATTCCTCACCAGGGCCCTTTAGTAAGTTGATCATACATACTAAGTTACTTTTGTTGAAGGCCCTACTTTTCCAAATGTTCCAATTTTCCATGCACCCATGGCAATGTGACTTTGTAACTCCTCTCATCTAGAAGTGAGTCTGTTTCCCCATCCTTTGTCAACCAGCCACATGACTTTCTTGAACCAATAGAATCAGCAGAAGGAAGACCACGACAGTTCCAAGCCTCAGACCCCAGAGGCCTGGCAGACTTCCTGTCTCTCTGGTGGAAGCCAGATGCTGCCATGAGAACCAGCCTGAGCTAGCTTCCTGGAGGATGAGACACATGTGGTCCAGTTCCTGCCTTCACCCCAGCCAGCCCCTCCAAGCAGAGCATCCCTGCTCACCTGCCGGTCACAGGTAATGTGTCCGATCACAGACACATTAGGGAGCCCAGCCTCACTCAGCAGAAATCCCAGCTGGGTCAGATCCATAAGCTAAATAAATGCTTGTCAACTGAATCCACTAAATTGATGGAATACAAATTTGAAAAAGAGGGAAAAAAAACCTTTCACTTCCGGTTAGGAGTGAATGAAAATGATTAGTACAGGAAGTGGACGGGAACAGGGTGACGGAATGGAGATCAAAGTGGACTTCCCTTGGGACTCCTTTTTTTATAACTTATACTCTTGACCCATATAAATATTTTCAAGATTCAAAGAAAAAAAATTAATCCAAAAGGTCGAAAAAGACAGCAAACCCTAAAACTGAACACCAACAGAAACAAAGGAATGCATGCTGTGTATGAAACTGGTCACTCTGCAAGGCAGACTTCTAAACTGGTTCCCAAGGCTCTTTAGATCCTGGAGCACAAGCCTTTCTATAATCCTCTCTCCATGAACATGGGCGGGGCCTAGGGGCTCACTTCTGAGGGACAGAACTCAGCAAAGGTGAGGGGAAGCCACTTCAGAAACCAAGTTATAAGAAACCGTGACTTCTGTCTTGCTAGAACTCTCTAGCTCTTCTCGTGGGCTTACCTTGGTAGAGACAATCTTCTGGCAAAGAGTGGGGTGGCATCTGGCCAAAAGCAGAGACGGAGACTTTCATCCTGATGCCCTTAAGAAACTGAGTCTTGCCAATAGCCGCCAACCCTCCAGTCAAGCCTTCCAGAGGGACCCAGCTCTGGCTGACAACCTTGATAGAAGCCTGGGAGAGACCCTGTAGCAGAATGCCCAGGTAAGCCACGCCTGCATCCATAGAAACTGTGAGATAATAAACATTGTTGTTTTAAGACACTGGGTTTTGCATGGTTTGTTAAACAGCAATAGATATTACAAAAGTCTAATCACTCAGGAAGGGAATTAATTCAAGTAACCTTTGAACACCGTTCTTTAATTACACCCTCTTAATTGACTATCCTCTGATGTCAAGAACTTCAAAGAAATCTTAAACCTTAATGAATAGGTTGTCACTCATAGTTGGGTTGGTGTAATTCTGCAACTATTTCATGTGGTTCATGTGGCTTATAGGACAGAACAGAAGAACATATATTTTGATATTTTGGGAAATGGGGTTCTCATGTGGAATCAGAGACAGAAGGAATTGTGGAAATGTGAGGAAGAATTTTGTGATGTTGCTTTTTTTTTTTTTTTTTTTTTTTTTGCCTTTTAGGGCCATACCTGCAGCATATGGATGTTTCCGGGCTAGGGGTCTAATCAGAGCCGGCCTACACCACAGCCACAGCAACGCCAGATCCAAGCCATGTCTGCAACCTACACCACAGCTCACAGCAATGCCGGATCCTTAACCCACTGAGTGAGGCCAGGGATAGAACTCGAAACCTCATGGTTCCTAGTCAGATCCATTTCTGCTGTGCCACGATGGGAACTCCAGGATATTTGAATTGGTGGCATCACAGTTAACTTGTGTGTATCTTTTCTTCTCTGAAAGGTTTTAGAAACAGGGACACCCTGGTAGGAATGAGAGTAGCTCGGACTCATATCTTAGTATCTAAATAGTGTTCTCCACTGAAAGGAACTGGGTAGTCTTGGCACAACAGCTGATTTTGGGGTTGGTGTACAGAAAATGCAAGATGAGCCTGGAACTTTCTCTTATATCAGAAAGTAAGACAGTTCTCTAAGGATGAGGGAGACATGTTCAAACACACCCAAGGGCCAGCTTGGAGGGGCTCCTGCTGGCCATATCTGAGACCATTTGAGCACTAAAAAATGCTAATGGGTAACATATCAAATTAAAAAAAGGGGGTAGGTAGTGGAAAACTTATTTACCAAAACACAAGTGTTAAAATAAAGAATAAACTTTTTTAAAAGCTCCATGTTGCAACCACCACTGCAGTTTTTGATTCTGGCAAGGACTGTTAATGAATTCAAAACAAAAAACAAAAAAAAAACCTACTGGGTAAGTTTACCAATTTAAACAAAAGAAAGTGAAAAAGCAAAAAACAGGGAGTTCCCGTCATGGCTCAGTGGTTAACGAATCCAACTGGGAACCATGAGGTTGCGGGTTTAATCCCTGGCCTTGCTCAGTGGGTTAAGGATCCGGCATTGCCATGAGCTGTGTTGTAGGTCACAGACATGGCTTATATCCCGCGTTGCTGTGGCTGTGGCATCGGCCGGCGGCTACAGCTCCTGTTAGACCCCTAGCCTGGGAACCTCCATATGCCGCAAGTGCGGCCCTAGAAAAGGCAAAAAGACAAAAAAAAAAAAAGAAAGTTTACCAATTTGTGGGATGTTGACACAGTCCCCAAGTGTCACTTCAAATATTTTGTATTATTTACACAAATAAACGGGTAGACCTGGAGAACCCCACCTTAATCAACAGATCAATGTAGCATCCCCCCAAATGGGACCAAGTGGCGTCACGTGTTCCCCAAAGAGATAAATTGGGAAGCACCTGCCTGTGTGACACAACTGCCCAAAAGGTTTGCCCTGAATCTGATGACGAGGAAGACACTGAACACATCCAGACTATGGGACCAATTGTGAGCATATTTGGTCTGGACCCTTTAAAAAATGTCCATGTCTTCAAAAAAGAAGAAAAGGAGGTGAGGGTCTCTTCTAAATAAAAGGGACGAAAAAGGCATGAAAATTAAATGCCATGCATGATCCTGGATTTAAAAAAAAAAAAGAGCTAAAAGGACAACCGGGTGCATTTGGAAATGGACTATGCATTAGATAATGTTATGACTGCATTGCTGTGAAATGATGACTGTGCTGTGATTACAGGAGAAGTTCCTTATTCTTAGGCAATACCTGTTGAAACATCTAGGAGTAGGCACCGTGAAGTCTGCAAGTGACCTTTGGGTAGGGGAGGGGCAGTGCTGGGGCAGGAAGGAGGAAGAGAGAACGTGAACAGGGCAAAATGCAGTGAAGGTAAAACAAGCACCGTTCTTCCAATGTTTCTGTACTTTTGAGATTCACAGAACCTGAGAACCGAGGGGATGGTGTCACTCACTCCACCCCTGGAATTTAAGGGGCTCAATTAAGACACACCGGGAGCACTGCTTGATGTTTAAGGCTGCTTGGACACTCACCGCCACTTTCCAGCTGTCGACGGTGGGCCAACAAGTGGCCCTCTCTGACGCCACTTTCTTTGCCTACAAATGAGGACTTAGTAGAACACCTAATGTTGGTGGGGGTTGAGGGGTGTGAATGGGACCAGGAGCATCTGGTGCACGGAAGAGCATCTGGTGCAGCGAAGGCACTTTTTCAGCCAAGAGGAAATGGACCCATCATGCACAGTAGGTGAGCATGCACATAGCAGGTGCTTCAGGAAGGTCAGATCCTTCCTTTTCTCCCCCCACACCCCACTTTCTTTCCTGGGGGGTGACAGTGTTAGAGGCACTTTCTGTGGCCCTCTGGTCCTCAGCATGAGCTTCTGGGAGCCTCCAGCCTCACCCGAGCTGATGGAAACAGGTGTTCTCCCTCTCACCGGGCACCGCCGCCCAGCCAGATGTCCACCCTCTGGCTCAGGGCCACTCTCCCCAGCCCCCCATCTAGGGTAGCCTGGGGATGTGGAGGAGGGAATCGGAAAGCGATTTGCTAAACTGTCTTCAGCCATCCCCTTCCTCTGCCTGGCCACACCACTCCGACTTCCTGGCAGGCAAGCATGCTGGCTGCTATTTCATCTGGAATTACTGGAATCGCACTGTCTCTTGTCAGATTCCTCTCCCTCCCCCAGCTCTCCTGAAAGACAGGAGGAATGAATGGTGGGGCTGCCAGGGCCGTGGCATCGCCTGGCGCACACGAACAGCGCACAAACCCCAGGCATGCAGCCTCCCCACCCCTCTGCCTCACAGTCTCCATGTCTGTGTCTCTTGCTTTATTTTTCCCTCCATTCCCTTAGGTCTATCTGCCCAAAGAGTCCCTGTTCTTCATCCTCCTCTCTCTCCCCTACTGTCTTTCTCTGTCATTGTATCTCTGGGTCTCCCATCCTCTTTCATATTTTGTACCTTCCTCTGCCTCTGTTTTTTTATTTTTGGACTGTATCTGCAGCATAGGGAAGTTCCTGAGCCAGGGATGGGATCTGAACCGCAGCTGCGACCTATGCCACAGCTGTGACAATGCCAGATCCTTAACCCACTATGCCACAATGGGAACTTCTCCCTCTGCCTCTCTTGGCCTCCATTTTCCTTTGCCTTTTTCTCTTCAGAGGCATTTGCACCCCAGTTTCTCTGTATGCTAAATTCAACATTCTCTCTACAGGATTTCAGGACTTTGCCTTTGGAGCTGCCTGTCTGGGTTCAGATCCCCGGCTCTGGACTCACAGGTGGACGTGTGACCTTCCTTAACTGCTCTGTTCCTCAGTATCCTCACTTCTACTCTGAGAATAACAAGAGACCCTCCTGCATGAGGTTCTTAAGTGGATACAAAAGTGGCAGAGGCATGCGTTCAATAAAATCTCCAGCTGGTCACCATCCACACTTGTGCACCTTGGTCTACAAGCCACACTCCTGCCTCTCTCCAACCTCATCTCCTTCGAGACTCTTTTCTTCCAAAGGCAAAGGTGCATTCCCCCCTCCTTGAGCCTGGCCCAGACTCTGTGACTTGCTCCTAATGAACAGAATGTGGCAGAAGGGACAGTGTGCAACTCCCAAGACTAGGTCATAAGAGGCTTCCCTCTGCTTTTTCCTGGATCACTCCCAAGAGTGAGATCAGCTTCCTCACCACTAGGATGCCCAAGCAGCCTATGGAAAGGTACAAATGGAGAGGAACTGAGGTCTCCCACTGACAGCTGGCATGGCATGAACTCGCCGGGCACGTGTGTGCAGCACCATGGAAGTGGACCCTTCAGCCCCAGTTCAGACTTCAAATGAGACAGTAGCCTGACTGACAACTTGGCTGCAACTTCCTGGGAGACCCTGACAGAAACTCTGTCACTAAGTTTTGGGTGATTCATTATGCGGTAATAGATATTTAATGCCCCTTCGGTTCCTTTACTCTGATGCCATACTATATTTTTGTTCATGGATTTTTGCCTTTCTTGGGCTGAGCCTGAAACTGCTGACCTCCATTGGCTCGTCCCGCCGTGAGTGAACTCCGTGGGACAAGCCTTGGGGACACAGTGGGGATTTGCACAGACATGGCCATCGGCATGGAACTTACTGACTAGTCGGGGAGAAACCGATCTCCTGGGGATCTCTGTCTCCCTAGGGAAGGCAGGAAAGCTCGCCCAACTCCTTTTTCTGTCTTTCTGGGTTGGATTTCTTGCACTTTCTGCGGCTTTCTGCTTGGTTTTATTCCTGGACGCCTGACAGAGGAGGGGATTGCAGAGCTAAAGAGGCACCCGTGGGAGGAAGGGCTCGGCGTGCTTTCTCCTCTAACAAGCTGTGTCCAAAAAAAATAGCTCCCCTTCACAGCGGGGACAAAAATAGCCAACTGCAGGATTCTGGTGGAGATGGGAGGCGGGTGCTGCGTGGCTGAGCCTGGGGCCGCTCTGCTCTCCCTGGGCTGGGCAGCCCCAAAGGCGGGCCCTCTGATAACTCACCCACACATGAACCACCACCCACTTGTTCATTTATCCATCCTTCCGCCCCATCAGCTGTAAATTCATTGTCTGCTGCTGATGTGCTTATCTATTTATATTTACATTAATTCATTCATCCTACACCTTTATACTTATTAATAAGTCTATGAATCCATCCACCCACCCAACCTGCGTTCATTACCATCCATATATTTTAAATTTCATCCAAACATCCTAGCACCTTTAGGTTAATTAATGAAACTATTCATCTAGCCCTATGTCTTATTTCTTATATATTTCACTCATTCACTATCTCAATAAACCTGCAATTCATTTCAAATTCCCAAGTATTTACTGTGAGTCTTCTCTGCACCAGGTGCTATTCAGGCTCTGGGATTAGGAGGTGAACAAGCTGGATCTGGTCCCCACCCATGTGCGATTCACCTAAATAATTTCCTTGGATTCAGGTGAGGTGCTGGTCATGGGGGATCCTGAGGTGAGAACAACATCCCCACTCTCTGAAGACACGATGAAGTGAGGGGGCCGTGAACACAGTGATGGGTCCCGGGACCTGTTGCCAGTTTTTCCACCTGAATCATTAACCTTGCTGAGCCTCAGTTTCTTCTTTTGGGAAATGGGGACAATGCAGATGCACCCATCCCACATGGACTCCAGGTGGAAACGTGAATACAGTGAGGAAGCGCCTTTAAAACCTCGGAAGTGCACTGCAATTATGAGTGTGTGTGTCTGTGTGTGTCTGTGTGTCTGTGTCTGTGTGTGTGTGTGTTTCCAGGGTATCTTTTGGTTTTCCTTTCACAAACGCATCATGGTACCAGGGGTCCTTCCCCTGTGGCCTGGGGTCATCTCTGGCATTTTGCTGGGACAGCAGACAGGGGCTGACATCCTGCCTCTGGAGTCCTAACGATGCTTAGTGCGTCCAAGGGGTCTGACGGAAGCCGAGAGTCCTTCGTGGAGATATTTCTTGTCTCTGTTTCATCAGGGGATTTATTTAGATGGCTCTGAACTTCAGACTCCCAGGGTTGAGTGCATCTTCCAATTTCCTATCCAAGAACCACTATGGCTCAGGGGAAAGTCAGTGTCTCTGGAATAAAATAGGCCTGGCTTCTGCTGAACTCGCTTTGCTGTGTGACCCCAGGAAGTTGGCTTCACTTCTCTGAGCCTCCATTTCCTCTCCTGTCAGGTGAAGCTTAGCAATACTTGCAAGGATGCTGCTGGAACATCTCAATGTGAGTGCTTGGGAGTGGGTGGTTGTTACTGGTAATTCTCGAGGATGCTGAGTTAGCAGGGGAGAGAAGGCCCAGACTCTGACCAGAACCAATGCGGAAATCAGATGTGGGTCCTTTTCTTGCAGCTTATCAAGTCTCAGGGCCAGTGGCATGGAAGAAGGTGGGAGAGTCTTCCTCCTGACCAACACCTATCCTGGGAGCCTCAGACTGAGAAGTGCAGGCTGGTGACTCTGATCTGGTCCAAATCGATTTCAAAGAGCAGAGATTCAGTGAACCACCTGGAGAAGCTGGTGAGAAATCTGGGGCCCCAAGGCCCTTTGGACAGAGCCATTTGGCAGCCCCACTGTCCTGTTCCATCCCTTCCTCATCTGCTTCTCAGTCCCAAAGCAGCCAGGGGCTCTGCACACATCCCAGGATGAGCTTACTGCCCTTTGCACTATTCCTGGCTCCTAAAATTCCCTTCCTCTCACTTTTTACCCGGAGAATCCCTAGTTATCTTTCAGCTCAAGATCATATTCTGGGAAACGCTCCTTTGACCCATCTAAGGGCTGGGGCACAGGTGGCACTGCTGTTTTGTGGCCTCACAGCCCAGTGGACCCCCACAAAGAGCCCTCACAGGTGGTGTGTTTTGAGGTTGTCTGTGTCTCTTTGCTGTTCTACCTCTCCCTCTGGACTGGCGGGTGGAGGACTGGAGGCTTGGTGTGGGCCCTATTCACTCCAGGTCCTTAGGTTCCGGGCTAACAATGGCATAGAGACATGTCCAGAGATGTTTATAGAATGAATGATGGAGGTGAGAGAGAGAGAGAGAGAGGAAGGAGGGAGGCAGGGAGGGAAGGAAGGAAGGATGGAAAGGAGGGAGAGAAAAAGAAAGAAAAAGAAAAGAAGAGAAAGAAAGGAAAGAGAGAGAGAGGGAGGGAGGAGGGAAGGAAGAAGGAAAGGAGGAAGAGAGGGAATGGAGGGAAGAAAGGGAGGGAGAGAAAGACAGAATTTTGGCACAAAAACATGGGCCTCACTTCTTTCCAGCCAATGTACTTTTTATATCACCACCACTGAAATGAGCCTTGGAGAAGTTAAGCAACTTCCCTGAGGTTCCCCCAGCAGGTGAGAAGTGGGGGCTCATCTTCTGTGCCTTTTCACTGTCAAATAGACCACATCTAGCAAAGAAGAGGGACCCAGTGTTGGAGTCTGGAGATCCAGTTTGCAGGTCCCTCCAGGACCTCAGAGAAGTCCCCTTCTCCTCTCTGGGTCTCAGTTTCTGTATCTGT
Organism: Catagonus wagneri; assembly: GCA_004024745.2. Classification (NCBI taxonomy): domain Eukaryota; kingdom Metazoa; phylum Chordata; class Mammalia; order Artiodactyla; family Tayassuidae; genus Catagonus; species Catagonus wagneri. Next base: position 7,093,985 of record PVHT021183555.1, read on the forward strand.
AAAGGGGTAGTTACATCCAGATACCCTGTTCTGAATGTCTGGGTCTCTGGGGATGCTGCAGGTAGGGGGTACCTTTACAGAGGAGGGAAGCCCATGCAGCTGGGGTGGGGGATGCACATTCTAGACATGAGCCAGGGAGCTGGACCCAGGGGGGCAGGGGAACAGGAAGGAAACAGGCTGGAGCGCTAGCAGCAGGAAGTGGAGGCTGAGGCTGGAGCTGGGGAGGGCAGCCCAGGGGGAGCTCTGCATCTACAGGTGGGCCCCCTTCCTCTCCTTGACCTTGGCTCTGACCTCAAATGTTTTCAGATGAGGGACGCCGGATCCATCTCGCTGGATCTGAAAGCGCAATTCCATCCCTCCGGATTTGCGTAGAAAACGTCTCCAGCCCCTGCTGCATCTCGCTCTCCCAGCCAAGTCTCCAAGCTCAGTTCACTCAAGGCGAAATATTTGGACACCAGGAAAGCATTAAGTAATTGGTGGATTTTTTTTCCCCGTTTCCACTTGCGTCTGTTTGTTTCCTGCAGGGTTGCCTGACACCAGCCAGCCTTGAATTTGGTCCTGATCCCTTCGCAGCGGGGACACTGGGGGGCTCAGCCCAGGGTGTGCACCATGGAGAAACGGGTAGCCTGCCTGGAGGCCAAGGTCCACAGACAGCAGAGACCCTGAAGAGTCCCTGGGGTTTTCAGGGCAAGTGAGAAACTGGGAGAAGACCCCTCAAAACACCAGCAGACTGTCTCCCCTGTGCAGACTGTCCCCCCATCATGACATAGGATGGTTATGTCGCTCTAAAGAGCAGTTTCTGAGAAAACTCACCCCCTGCTGGCTACACCCAGGGAAATGATGAGCCCCGGGGGCCCTGGACAGGAGGCTAGGGTCTGCCTCTTCCAGCCTTGGACAAGTCACTTCAGTTCTTTGTGCCTCTGTTTCTGGATTGTTGTTATGGTTGCTAGATACAGAAAATAAAAACACAAACTTGAATTTTGGAGAAACGATGAATCATGTTTTTAGTGTAAGTATATACCATGCAATGTTTGGGATATACTTACTCAAAAAAATTCTTTGTTTCTCTGAAATTCAAACTTAATGGGGCATTGTGTATTTTATCTGGCACCCCCAGCTGCCATAACAATAAACTGAAATGATGTGTAGGTGCACTTTATGGTGTGTCCAGCTCCACAGAAAGTGAGCAGAACCTGGTAGCCACTTCTATTATGGTCAGATCAGGAATATTAAATACTAATGCTAATTAATTTTAACCAGTTACCATTAGTCCATATTAGCTAATATTAGAGAATCAATACCAATACTAAAATGCACCATTTACTGAGTAGCTACCATGTTTCAGCCATGTCCTTTGCATTACTTCTTTTGCAACACAACACTCAACGTGGTAAGTGACATCGCTGTCCTCATTTTACTGCTGTGGATTCCGAGAGTCGGCAAGATTAAATGCTATACCAGCTGTGACACAGATCGTTACTAGTTCAGAGTGCTGGCCTGAGTGCCTTGCAAAGGTTACTTCCTTAAACGCCCTCAGCAGCTCTGTGAGCGGACACAGTTAGTCTCCTATGACAATTATCTCCATTTTGCAAACAGGGGTACCAAGCCCTCAGACTCTCCAAAGTCACATAGCTCATCGGTGGCAGAAAAAAGCCTCGCACCCAGGCAGCATGGCTCCATCTTGACCCTCACCAGCCCCCTATACAGATAGGATAAGACTAACTGAGACAAATGTCCCCCAGGAGAACACAGGGCTTCCGGGCTGCAGCACACAGCACACCAGGTGTGTTGCTAGCTGTTGCTCCTTTAACCCTCCCCTCGGTCTCGTGAGCAAAGGGATCACCCTTCCCACTGCAGATGGCATGCTAGGGGGACCTGGGGTAACTCAAAGGGTAGAGGGAGAGGTCGGCAGGTGGAGTCCAGGCACCCACTCCTGCCTCTAACAGGGAAGCCCTAACGTTTCCTGGCTGTGTGACTTTGGGCACGGGACTTGACCTCTCTGTGTCTCCTATCTATAAAATGGGGGGGGATAAGAGCTCCTTCCTCCAGGATGACTGTAATTGTTAAATGACTCAACCCATGGCAGTCAGCACACATGGTGCCTCCTGGCACGTGGAAACTGTAAAATCAGTGTGAGCAGTTAAGATCACTTTTATGTATCTGTCGTAGCTTAGGCTCCTGCAGGGCAGAGCTTGGGATAAGGGCTTCAGTGCAGGTGACTCCTTTGGGGGGTGAACTCAGGAAGCCCCCAAAGTGGGGTGGGCAGGGAGATGGGAAAGGGAGGGACCAATACAGATGGGCTCATCAGCAGATGTCTGCTGTGGGCAACCGGGACTCGGCCCTGCCAGGGACGGCCTGGAGTCTGTAGGACACACCTGAGAGTTGTCCCACCCTAGGTAAGGGAGTTGGGAGAGTTCTCCTCCAGCTCCTGTCACTTATCAGTTGAGGGATGGTTGTGGGGAAACGAGCTCCCCAACATCCCTGGTCTGACCCACCCCATAGGCCCGGTGTGTCCTCTGGGCCTGAGAGGGCTCCTGGGCAAAGGCAGTAGCCAGTATGGGTTCACTGGGCCTGAGGACAGTGCATGAAGCAGATATGGGCAGGGCACTGACCACATCTTTACAGCATCCCTGGAAGATTTAATTTAAACTGAAAAGCATCCTGGAGTTCCTGCTGTGGTACAGGGGGTTAAGGATCTGGCATTGCTGCAGCTGCAGCGTAGGCTGCAGTTGCAGCTTGGATTCAGCCTGGGAACTTGCATATGCCGTGGGTGTGGCCAATAAATTTTTTTTTTTTTAAAAAGCATCGTTCCACTAAACAGTCAAGATAACAACAACAAAAATCAAACTAAAAACTAAGGATATGATTTGAACCCCCACCGTAGGATATCCAGCCCAGTGATCTTTTCCAAAGGTGAAAACGGGGTACCTAGCTGTCTGGAGAAGCACCCTAGATCTCTTTCTGCTTCAAGAAGGATGTGGGGCAGCTGTCTAGGTTCTCTGAATCGGTGCCACTGAGGGAAGAGGATGCTGCCTGCCCTTCAGGCCAGCCGAGCCTGCTGAGGCCGAGGCACTAATTGCAGAGGCAGAGGGCCCATAAAGCACACTGGATGTCCACTGGCGGCTGGCTGAAGGCAAGGCCGTCAGGGATCAGCACTCAACTTTGATTTAGCTTCTGAGCAAAGGTTGAAGAGAAAAAAGAGGCAAGGAGGCTCCACTGGGTTGGGCAAAACAACTCTAAGTGGTTGGGTCACGAGTGTATCCATCCACCCTGGCAAGCAAAGAGAATTACTATTTCGATTACTTTTTAAAGTATCTTCCAAGTATCTGGTGCCTTATATGGAATGTCCCTCCACCCACTGAAACATAGGTATTATTTTTAGGCCAATTTTCAAGATGAGGGAGTGGAGGCTCAGAGAGGGAAAGCAACTTGCTCAAGGCCACACAGCAAGGAACAGTCAGAACTGGGATAAGAGCCCAGAACTGTGTTCCGAGCTTGTGCTAGATAATGAGCAGTCCCTTCCCCAATGCAGGTTATGGAAATAAAACCTGCTTTGAGGATACACTGAGGGGAGATGAAGGTCATTGATTAACCTGGGGCTTCTGGAAGCAGATTGCCTGCCTTATTTCCAAGCTCTCTAGTTTTCACCAGCTATGTGGCTTCATCAGGTGATGTAAACTTTCTGGGACTCAGTTTCCTTATCTCTGAAGTGGGGACACAAATAGTAGTTGCTCCCCTGGGTCATCATGAGGGCTGCCAGGTCTCTAGAGTAACTGATACTCCATAAATACTCTATCCCTCTGGAGGGATTTCTATTTTGCAGGAATCTCTCAGAGAAAAAAGAAAAGAAAAGAAAAGAAATTTCAATAATAGTAGAAGCTCAGCCATTGTGAGAGTCAGAAATGAGAGGCTAGGTGAGCCTGCCTGGGACCCCCCCGCCTTCCCCACAAGCCCCCTTCTGAGGCTTCCTGCTCCCAAGGTCACTTGGGGTGTTGTGCAGAGCCAGGCAGCTGAGGGCTCCCTCAGCACCCTGTCATCCCATGGGCTCTCATTGCATGCATGCAGGTTCTATGCTAAGCACTCTGCGAGCATCACCTTCCTGCACGGTAAGCACAGCCCCTGACTGAGGTCCTCTTAGCTTTGCCATGTTACAGGTGAACGAACTGAGGCTTAGAGAGGGAAGGTACCTTGCCCAAGTCATAGAGGTGGTACAAGCACCGGAGCCAGAGATCCAGCCCAGGGCCACTCAGCACCAGAGACGATGGAGTCTACACAACATCAGCTAAACTAGGAAATGTGAATTTCTTCCTGCAGATGGCTGGTGAAGACACTGAAGGCAGCCACGTTGCTCTGGGCAGAAGGCCACAGTCCTGCCAGGCAGGTGCTGAGGGAGACGTCCCTTGTTGTCCTGCTGGACACTAGTGTCTCAGTAGAAACCAAATCCCTGGGCTTCACAGTTCCCAGAGCCTCTGGCCTGCTCAGTAGCCCCGCCCCCCACCCCAAGCCAACTGCAGCCCTGCGTGGAACAGTCTGCCTCCACCAACACATCCCCCAGATGCTTCTGACCTTGCAAGACTCAAGAAGCCATCTGTACACAAAAGAGAGAGAGAGAGAATTAAAAAGAAAGAAAGAAGACGGGAGAGCGAGTGATTTCACTTTGGACACAGGGCCACGTTAGCTCATGGCCCAGTTTTCTGGGTCAGGGATGGAGGTGCATGATACTCTTATGCAAGGCATTTGGCAGCTGAGAGCCTTGAGTTCCTAAAGATTATTATTTTAACAAACCCAGCTTTGACGTGTCCAAAGGCAGCGGGAGGCTCTGAAGGGTTTTCCAAGAAAGCGTGTGTTTCTTGAGGTTATTATTTCAGACTCAAGTTCAGGGAGGGAGACTGTTTTGCTCAACTCGTGTTTCTGGAAAAACAGGCTCTCGGAAAGTGTTGGATGAGGTGGGCAGGATGTGGAAATGGAGAGCTGCTGGCCTGGGGAGCAGGGGACAGGCGAGCAGGGAGGAGAAGGGCCAGTGTCCCTGGCAGACTCTTCCTGAGCTGGGACTCTGGAGCCTGCTCCCCATCCGAGGGTCTGAAGGTCTGAGGGCGGAGGCTGCTTGAAGACACGAATTGGTGGATGTCTCTGTCGCCTCATTCTTGAAGAATACGCCCTGTCCCACAAGCCTTTCCTGCCTGGAGCAGGGATGTTGGGAGTGCAGTGGGCAATGGATACAAGTTGCCATCTTGGTTAGTTTTGCAAGGCATGCGCTAAGGCCTTTGGGGTGCTCTCCACATCACCAGCCACTGCAGGGCTCAGATTCCCCACTGGAATCAAGAGCTTTGAGATTTTATGTGAGGTCCAGCCCCGCCCTGTCCCTTCAACTTCCCCCACACCACTCTTGTCATTGCACACTGAGCTCCAAACTTCCAGACTTCATTCACACCCTGGAAGTCCCACGATGCTGCCAACTCAGGGCCTTTCCTTCTGCCTGGAACTCTCCTCTTTGCTCTTGACACACTTCAGTCTCCTTCTCCCCGGGTCACTTAAATATCACCTCCTTGGGGGAGCCTTTCTAAGGTCCCCCAAACTAGGCCTGGGGCCCCTCTCATACATTGTTCTAGCACTCTACATTAATTTCTTGGCCAGCGTCCATATGCCTCACCCACTCCGAGGCCATGAAGAACAGAAGCAGTCATCTTGTTCACTGTGGTGTCCCCGCACCTGGCCTGATGCACAGTAGGCGCGCAACGATCGAATGGAAACATCTTGCAAGCAAGGCTCCTAGCCTTGTGCGTCCCCACCCAAGAAATGGGACAGAGCTCAGACTGAGTCTTCCTGACCCCGGGCCTGTGGTCAGCCCGTGACACCAGCCAGGTACCAGACAGACTGAAGGACAGATGAAGACACCTTCGGTACCTTCTTTTTAGTAATGTGCGGAAGGACACACCTCAGGGAAGGAGGCGTCCCACCCACATGCACCACTGGCCAATCAAAGCCTCTGCTTCAAAAGAAAGGAACAGGGTGGACCAGTCGTGCCGTTTCATGGACTCCCTTCGCCCCAAGTTTCCTCCATTTGCTCTTGTACCCTGGCTTCATTCCAGGGGTCGCCCGAAATTCACAAGGAGGAGACTTCTCCAATAGCTCCCTGCCAGGATACCACCCGGAGACGGTGTACTTTCAGTCCTTCCTTGCTCCTGGAACCGTTTGCTCGTGGGACCCACCATTCTTTCAAGCCCAGAGGTGAGTCATCGCCATGTCACGTGTCCCGGTGAATGTCAAGTGTCTCCCTCTTTAGAGCCTCTCGCCCTGGACTTTGTTTTATGGGGCTGGGCTGTCTGGGGCCGCCGCCGATTTCATCCATCAACTCGGGACTGTTCCAACAGTAATGCTGAATTTATAGAAGTGGTTAAGCAAAGTGTTGACAATATGGACGGCGTGTTTCTGATTAACACGGCGATTCCGAGGGAAACTGCCAACTGTGGGGAAGTCAGTAAAACACAGCAGCGATTTCCCAGGCTTGGTAAGCTCGGGCCTTGACATCACAGGATTAACAGATGTTGCGCAAGGAACTTGCAAAGCGTTTGGAGGCGTCGCTTGACGAGAGAGGTGTAGACTCATATACAAACCAGAGCTCCTCTCTGTCTCTCTCTCTCTTCTTGAGAGATTAAATCTGAATTCTCTTTGGGCCTTAAGAGAGTTTCCATGGGGAGATTCTGTCGGCTTCAGGGAAGCTCCCAGAAGCCTGTCCCTACCACTCCCTTTCCAAAAGCTAACACATACAGAATGTTTAGAATTTTTGCTGGGTGCCAGATACCTTACTCAAATCATCTCATGTCACCCACACTGTGAGGTAGAGACTGTGACTATCTGCATTTTTAAAATAACTTTTTAGCTTGAAATAGTTTGACTCATAAGAAGTTGCCAGAATAGTCCGGAGAGTTCCCAAGTACCTTTCCCTCCCCTTCCCTCAATGATGATAATATCTTACACAGTCACAGTCTGTTGTCAAACCAGGAAACTGACTTTGCTGCAATGCTACATGCCTTATACGGAGCTTATCAATTTGCACATGCACCCTTTATATCTCTATCTCTGCCTATCTACCTATCCACCTGTCTACCTGTCTATCTACCTATCTGCCTGTTTATCTACCTACCTATTCAGTTGTATGACGCTTTGTCACAGCTATAGAATAAAAGCAGCCATCACATTCAGATTACACACAGCTCCATCCCCACAAGGAAATTCTCTCAGACCACCCCATAATAGTCACACACTTCCTTCAGACCCAGTTCCTCGAAACCTCTGATCTCATCACTCTAATTTTGTCATTTCAAAAATGATATATAGGAGTTCCTCTGTGGCTTAGTGGGTAAAGGATCTGGCACTGTCACTTCTGAGGTTCGGGTCACTGCTGTGGTGCAGGTTTGATTCCTGGCCAGGGGGCTTCTACATGCTGTGAGTATGGCCAAAAGGAGAAAAATGAATATATAAATGGATTCATACAGCATAGAGCTTTGAGTGGCTTTCTGCACTGAACATAATGCACTTCTCATCCATCCAAGCTGATGTGGGTATCTGTAATTCTTCCTTTTTGGTGCCAAGTAGTATTCCATCAGGTGGATGTACCACAGTTTATCCATTCACCCACTAAAAGATATCCTGGTTGTTTTCAATTTGCGGCCTGTATGCGTAAAGTGCTACAAACATCCATGCACAGGTTTTTACATATCTTTTTACATTTAACAGATGAGGTGACTGATGCGAGGAAGGTGAAATGATTTGCCCAAGGTCACGCAGCCAGCAATTTAAATGAAGATTTGAACTGAGATGGGAACTCCAGAGACTTTGCACTTAGGCACTTGCAAGGCTGCAAATCTCATAGTTATAAATAATTAACCCTAAAAAGTTAATTAACACTCCGGGAAGATGCACTGTGTTATTCTCTGGTTTTGTTCCTATAAGAAGACGCTATGAGTCTCTCCAAGGTCTACAAATTGAGCTGGAGAATAAATGCCCACAGGGTCAGAATCGATCCTTTGGCTTTGGCACACATGGGTGTCCCCACATGGCCTCTGCCTCCCTTGGGTTCTCACCTCCCACCACCGTTCTCTGGCTGATCAGAAAGCCACTTGCTATTTTCTGTGGAATAGCTTCTGAATTTCCAGCCGCCTTGGTTCTGCTCAGACCATCCCTCTGCCTGGAATGGCTCTCCCTCTGTTGCCACCACGCTGGCTGCAGCTCACACCTCTGTCTTCCTTTAGTGAGTACCTGCTTGGAGAGGCTGTTTCATCCTCATCCCCTGCCCCCGCACCCAGTGACATTCTCGGCTCCATGAATATTTATCTACTTCTATAAACATGCATCTATTCATTAAGCAAATCTCCCTGAGGACCGAGGCTGTGCCAGGCATTGAGCTGAGCCCTAGGAAGCAGAAATAAATAATCTATAACCTCTGAACCCAGCCTTGGAGCAAGTCAGTCTACAGACATAGAAACACAGGCCATATGGAGGGATGGATGGAAAAATGGAGAAGGAAAAGCACTGGGCTTGGGAATTTGGAGCCCTGAGTTCAAATCCCAGATGGGCTGTATTTTAGTCTGCTCAGATGGCTCTAACAAAATACCATGGATGGGGTGGCCTAAAGAATAAGAATTTATTTTCTCATAGTTCTGGAGGCTGGATATCTAAGATCAAGGTTCCAGCTGATTGGGTTTCTGGTGTGGACTATATTCCTAGCTTGCAAATGGTCACCTTCTTGCTCTGTGCTCACATAGTCTTTCCTTGCTGCAAGTGCATGGGGTGGGGGGGAGAGGAAACTCTGTGTCTTCTTATAAGGACACAAACCATCAGATCAGGGCCCCACCTTTATGACCTCATTTAACTTTATCACCTTCTTACACACTTATCTCCAAATACAGACACCTTGAGGGTTAATTCTTCAATATATGAATTAGGGCCAGAGGGAACATAATTCAGTCCATAGCAGGCTGTTGTCTGTCTAGTGGTGGGACACTGGTAACTGTGTTTCCCATTGTCTGCTCCGCCTTCTTACAGGGGGCCTGTGAAGAGGCGTGGAGATGATTGACGATGCAGACGTGCTTTTCCCCATCAGGTTCCCAAAATGAGGGGCTGGCCTCCCTACATCTTCTTGGGCAGCCAGACCTAAGATGCCTGAGTCACCAGGAGTTGGTGTCCTGTTTCTTCCTGCTGCATAGGAGGGAGCCCAGGTGCTTCACAGAGTTTGCAGCATGAACCTGGGAGAGGACAGCATCCGGCTGGAGCTTGGGACGGGGGGTGGTGACACCAGAGGGCCCCAGGGAGGGGCTGACCTTAAGTTCTGCAGCTCCATAAACAGCTCACACTCCCACCTGCAGCCGATCTTCCTCCGAGAACCTTTCATGCTTGTTCTGCATTTGATTTCCCTCCTCCCGTGGCCTCACGCTCCCCATAAAACTCAATCTCCTTTTGTTTTCAATTCAGTTAAGGGCCAATAATTCCACCCACAAGGCCACACATTGAAAGTGCTGTCAATAAACCAGCTGTGGACAGAGAAAGGGCCTGGAGGAAAGGATGCAGAGAGATCTCTGGGGTCCCAGCCCAGGTGAGGATAGAGCCGAGGGCAGGAGGGAGAAAAGACCCCTGGATGGGAGTCAGTCCTGGTTTCTAGACTCAGCCATAGCACTCGTTTACTGGCCGGGAGCAGCCCCTTCTAGGCCTCACTTCCTCCATCTATAAAATGGGACCAAGAAGTACTATTGTGAGTTTTTAGCTCCATTCTTCTACTCATCCAGACTATGATTGTTATTTCCATGCTAATTTAATAATTGATTAAAAATAGCCCACACCCATTGGCCCAGCCCAAGGCCTGTGTGTAGGGATTTGTCCTCTAATACCTTTGCACAGATAGGCAAAGACAATTGTCTCAGGATGTCCATCACTAGGGGGTTGATTAAGTAAATCGTGCCTATACTTTGGAATACCCTCCTGCTGTTTACAAGAATCAGGGTAGATCTACATGTGTTTTTATAAAAAGTTGGTCAAACACATTATTAAGAGAAAGTCGCAGAAATTATATACACACACATATATGTATGTGTAAATATATGTAAATATGTATTTCTTTAATTAGGAAGCAAGCCATATTATAAACAGAATACAAATCAAAACAGAAACAAAAGTGATACCATAAGAGTACAGTGTGAGTATGCATGTATGTGTGTGTGTGTGTGTGTGTGTGTGTGTGGGCACGTGCCTGAAGGATGCATGTCACACTTTAAAATAATGGGGTCTCTAGTGGGGAGAGAGGAGTTAGAGAGTTTCGAGTTTTCCAATGAGTATAAATTACTTTATAATTAAAATGTATATAAACCTATAAAATGAAATGAATACCTACTTGTGGTTGAGAACTGGAGCCCTGTATTAAGGTAAAAGGAAGAATATTTAATTCCCGCAACTCTGCGATAACCACTGTTGACATTTTTATGCATTTCCTTATGAGTCTTTTTCCTTATTCATGTACACATATATTTTTATAATAAAGTTGGAATTATGCTCCATGAGAAATTTTGTAGCCTGCTTTTTCACTTAATGCTTTAGCATAAAGATTTTTCCCAGGTCATTAAATTTACCCTGCAATTGTGCTGGGAGGCCCCTATATAGGATGGCTACCTGTACGTTCCCTTGCCCTGTGCGTGTTGGAATTACCCGCGAAATGATGATCTGCCCTGTTGGATCGGTGTCCCCTTGGCCAGGGTGCCACCTCCCTACCCTCTGCTGCATCACTAGGATCTTTCCCAGTGTTCGGCACATCACAGGGAGTCAGTAAATACTTGATGAATTCACGAATCAACAGAACATAGAATAAATGAATGCACCTACTTTAAAAGAGATGCAAAAGAATGGCTGATGTGGAAACACTTCTCCTATTACCAGGCCCCTAGGCTGGCTCCCGTTCCTCACCCTGAGAACACAGGGCGATAAATTTCCCAGCACCACACATCTGAACGGAGACAGGGCTCCGTCTTCTCTCCTTCAAAACCTTTCATTTCATCTCTGATGCTCTGAGTCACTCCAGGGTGTGGGAAATCATGCCCTCATCACTGAGCTTGGCTTTGAACACAGCCAAAACAAATTGCCGTGCTGGTCCCTGGAGGGGAGTGTCATTTCATCCACGTAACAGGCTGTGATTGAAGCTTGGAGTCACACGGCTGGGAAGTCGGTGTTTCCCAAGGCAGCCCGCTGTGCAGGGAGAGCCCGAGGGAGTGGCTGTGGGTGAGTTTCGAGGTGGGATTCGAGACGCCCCACGGTGTCACTCTGCAAACCCCAGAATCCTTGACTCCCAGAGCCGAGGGGACGGAAGCCGACATCTAAATCTTGGGTTGAAAACTTCAACTTAACTGTATTCGGATCCCACTTGGCCACTTCCTGTGTGACTTCGCACTCCATGAGCCTCAGTTTCTTATCTTTAAAACACAGACAATCATAGAAGTCATCTCTCAGGTCCTCGTGAAGATTAATGGAGACAAGGCATATGAAATCCTTAGCACAACGCCTGGAACACAGATGATCAAGGTTGACCGTTATCGGAGCCTCTCTGGGGATGTCTGTATAAATCTGAGCTCCTTCTTTGCCCGGTTAGTGAGGCCAACTCCATTTCACCCAACTTGTTTATCACCCCTGCTTTTGCCTCTATGGAAATACAGCTACTCCATCAGGGGGACCCACGTGGCTTGGCCGTGGACTTCTGTTTTTTTGGTTTGGGAGGAGACATCAAGTACCCACAATCAAACGTCTAAATGACCAAGGCTGGGTTCCCGATGGGCAACGGACGCAGCTCCCCAAAAGGTCTCCAGTGACTGGAAATTGTACTGAATCTTGTAAGGTGAAATTTAACAAAGAACTCTGGAAATCCTAGCTCTAGGTCCTAAATTTCAACTCCGCAAATAACAATAACAATAGCTCACAGTGTCACATTCTATGTCTAGAACTGTGCCAAGGGCTTTGCAAACACATCTTATTTAACATTTAGAAGTGCTCTTTTCCCTCAAGTTCTATTACTATTCTCATTTGCAGGGGAAGGAACTGTGGCTTGGTTCCCATGGCCGAGGTCTTCCAGCTGGAAGGCCGGAGCAGAGATTCAAAGCCAGAGGAAGCATGACTCTAGACCCACCCCACCCCCACAGCCCATGTGCCATCTTGGACAACAGGGCTGTTATGTTTCAAATCACACCTGAACCAAGGTTGGTCTGGGAAGAGCAGGAAGGTTAATATGCCACTAAAGGCCTGAATGTCTGCCAGGAAGCTGGCTTTCATTCATTCCTGCATTCACACATGCAACAAGGACTAACTCAGACACTACACGCTCCAGGTGCCATGCTCAGCAGTGGATTCAGAGTGGACCAGCCAGACAGTCCCTGCTCTCATGGGACTCACAGACTAGCAGGAGAGATGGATGCTAAATGACCCCAGGTGAGGCCAGACCTCTAAGGGCTGTTACAGGGCACTGAGTTTTCACCCAAAACCCCCTAGGCACACTGGTGCTCTGCCTGGCAGGACTCAGCCCCTTGCTGGGGGAATCCATTGCCTCTTTGGAGCAACGTCACACATACAGATGCTTGGCAATATGCCTGAAACAGAGCAAATGCCCAATGTTAGCTGTAATAAGAGTGAAAATGCTGCCAACATAACTCTCCTCATTGACTCTTTGGACCCAGCAGGACAAGTTTGGGCTTATTCCTGTCCAAGTGTACTTTGTTGAATTTAGCACCAGCTCCGCACAACCATAACTCCTCCAAAACAAAGACCCTCTGCCGTAACCTTAAGGATCATTGGGAGAGATCTGTTCTGGATTTCCCATGATTTCACTGGCCCAGGTCTTCACCTCTGAGATTATTTAAGGGCACAGCCTTGGTCCCCACATTTATCTGCACTCAGGCACCCACTAGTCCAAGGCTTTGCAGTGATTCATCTGAATGTGGCTGGGACCCCAGATAGGTGACTAGGGGCCTGGCAATGTCACTTGCAACCAAAAGGTAAAATAAATATCCATTTGGAAGGAAAACCAATACCTTAAACAAACTAAGTTAACTCTAACACAACCCCTTGCCCGTCTTAGGTAGCTCCCATGCAAACTTGGGTTATCGCACTGACTCCATCTATGGATGCCCCTTTGACGTTCCAATGATCCCGTGATCCTGCCTCTCAGATGAAGAGACGGGGGCAGCCGAGGGATGTGATTTGGCTAGCAGTAAGTCTTGGCCTGACATGTGATGAATCTGTTCTCAGCACAGCAGCTCCACCTGTTTGGAGCTGGAAATCTCATCAGCGGGTTTCCCTTGGAGCCCCTGCCTTTCCCAGGCCAGTACTTGCAGGGGACGCCATAAAAACAGCCTCTCATAAGGTGCTTCAGAGTATCTGCTTTCCGGCCTCGCTCCAGGCCAGGAAACACGGAGGAGACAAATGCTGCTGGGCCTTGCCTTGGGTGGGAAAGCTTTTCAAAACTCAAGCGAGTATTTCTTTTATTCCCAACCTTCTCTTCAGGCCAAACCAGCTTGAGTTCTTCTCACCTGCTAATGAGAATTCCTGATTCTCCCGCTTCACTTGGTCCAACAAGTCAGGGTATGCAAGAGAAGTTCTGGCCACAAATGCAGGAAAGTCCTGGGCCCTGAATTCCTTGAACTCAAAGAATGTATGGGCCTCTTTTAGGGAGTGAAAATGAAGAGCTCCATAATATTTACTTAAATCACTTTGTTTTAAAATGGACTTAAAATGTGTACAAATGTAACTCAATACATAAACTTATATCTTATTTTTGTAGGCAGCCCCTTTATCTTATCAAACATAAATATGAAACCACAAAACTTAAATTATCAACATTATTTTAATATGGCAGAAAATGCTGTTTGCTTACATCTAAACCATTTATACCTGATCTAATATGGAATAATGCCGTTCTAGATCTGCTTCTTATATATAAACTCCGTATCTTTTGGAAATGGCAATGAGGACTATTAAAGAGACGCAGAATGACAGTGGTTTAAATGAGTTGAGGTTTCATTTTTCTCTTGTGTCAAAGAAGTCAGGGAATGCCCAGTCTTTTCTATACTAACATCTTTAGCAAGAGGTCACCTGGTGAAGGTGCCTTGTGGTCACAATATGGCTACTGTGGCTCAAGCCACTGCATCTGTGCTCCCTGAAAGAAGAAAACAGAAGGAAGCACACCTCTCAGTTACATCTACCTTTTTTAAAGAACCTGGTAAGAAACACCACTTAATGATCTCAGTTTATGTTGCATAGGCAACTTTATATCTAAGGGAGGTGGGGAATAAAACTTTTTAGCTGGGCAGATCAGTACCTCAAGTAAAATAAGGGCCCTGTCAGCAAGGGAAGAAAAGGAAAATGGACTTTGGGTAGGAGAGTAGCAGTAGTTACCACACTCTATGTTGACTAACTTGTATACTTCCAAAGTAGAGAATGATTTTTAGGATTGCGGTGTTGTTCAGAATGGCAGATTTTACTTGTTAACTCATGATGATCATACTTCATATTTAACTCAGTCTGCTGATCCTAATGTTGCATCACTTAAGTAGACAAGATGGTGGTCTGCTTTGGGAGAAAGAGATTTTTGAAATCATCATTAAATGAGCACCTAATCCAGTTCCTGCTGGCATCAGGAACAGAGAGGTCTTTGCTGCATATCTCCTACCTCTCAGTGCCAGTGAGAGACTGCACATCAGTCCTGCAGGGCTAGGGCCTAGTGACACTTCCACTCACATGTGAGTCTGATGCTACATGGCAGGGCTAAGACTCCCAGTCCCTTGTGCTTATATCTGCCACATATGAGGCAAGTCTACAGCTTACTCTTCAAATGCCTGCGAAATCTTTGTTGGAACCACACTGTGAGGCTGTTTGGTCTTTACTCACCAAGTTCACAATTGTGCAAGCACACAGCAATCCAGGCTCCAAGGTTCTGTAGAAATCCCTGACTCTAAGATGATCATTCAGGTTATGAGGTATTTTTTCTGGGTTACAATATAAATGAAAAAACAAAACAAGTAGAGAAGTAGACACTTTGGGATATATTTGTGGATCCAAGTCTGGGAACCAATGGCTTTTGCCACCAAGCATACAGTTTTAAAGGGACCTTACTGACCATGAGCCTGTTCAGATGGCTCACAGCAGTCACTTGAGAGGTGAGGGGTCTTTGCCTCAGAGAGGGCAAGCTACTTGGTAAAAGTCACACAGCTTATGAAGATCAGAGCTGAAACTCAACCCTGCTCTGGTTCAGAGCCGTGCAATGCTGGGCTCTGAAGCCTTCTGTAATATTGCAACTGATTGCCAAGGCCCTCTAATTGCCACCATCATTCTAGTGGTCCCCAAAGCAAAGGAGACACTCCTTCCTCCAAAGACCCTCAAGCATCAGACAGAGGCTTAGAGATGATCCACATCAAACTGCCCATTACACAGATGGGAAAAGTGAGTGAACTCTAGGTAAGAAATGGTGAGTCTGTAAGACAGTGAGTAACAAAGACGGGGCTGTTTAGAAGGCCAAGGCAATGATCAGAAATACAATAGAGTTCTGGGGTGTGAAGGGCCAGAACAAAATTAAGTGGACGGCAACCAGGAGACACCCGAGAATTCACTGTACATCACGGTGGCGGACTCTGACCACAAAACAGATGATAAACAATTACTATGGTTGTGAATATTACTATGATGTGTGGCAGCAGCACAGTGCCTACAAGAGCCAGCTCTCAATAACGATTACTCGTTCCTATTCATCATAATGTTATTCACGAGACTTCCAGCCAGAATGCCTGGCATTATTATTACCACTACTATTCACCACATGCCCTGGATCCTAGATGTGCTCCGTGAGTAGGTGAATGAGCGAATGAATGAACGACTATCGCAGTTGCCAGAGTCCCTACTCTGTACCCCAGGCTGGATCCTGGTCCGCCTCCCCTGATCCGAAGGCGCTTTTTACATCACCAGTACGAATCAGACTCCTAATCCACCCTTCTTTGGTTTGAGAGTCATTACAAAGTGCTTAATTAAGTAAGCCTCGCTTAATCACCAAATGTTTGCATGCACAACGAGTTCCTGGGAAGCGGGGGCACTTGACACGTTCTGTACAGAAATAATTATGCCGAGCAGGGGGAGGACGGCGGGCCCAGGCCCCTGGACACAGAGCCTCGACATTTCATTTGAGAGCCTCACCCATTCATCACTGAAGGGGAATTAAAAGACTTTAGCTCAGGCAATGTGAGAACTCCCACATTCCAGCTGGATGAATCACAGGAGGGGGCCACTGTCCGGGCTTCTAAAGGCGCAGAATGAGAGGAGCGGGGAATCTGAGAGGCAGGTGGGGGGCTTGTGGGCCCATGCAGAGGGGTGCACGGAGGCCCAGGGATCACAGCCCACAGAATGACCCCCTCCACCCGGGACTGCCTTTGGTCTCTGCTATGGAAGTACGGACTTTGATAGGGTTTCAACTGGCAGACCCCCTCTTATTTCAGGAGTGGGTCTGCCAACTGTAAACTGATGTGCAGTTTGTTGGTGGTGGCTGTGGTGATGCGTGTGTCAGAGTATGTGCTGGCTTCTATTTCCTTTCTCTCCAGATACCCTCCTAATCCAGGCTTTCCCCAAGAGCCCTGGGTTAATAGGTATAAGGATGAACTTTCTTTTTCTTATCTCAATGGCTATATGCCCCCTTTCATATGTATTAAGGAAAACTAAATAGAACCAGCACCTCATCCTCTGATTTAGTGGGCATTATCCAATCAGAATTGTTATAAAGGAAATAACAATTCTTTTAAGGTAGAACAAGGACGTGGCCAAAATCAGGTAGGAGGCTGAGAACTCTTCCCTGATACTCTTCTCTCACTGTCCTTGTCACAGCCGGGCTCCTATCCCTGGGCTGTCAAGTGTTCTTACCACTCCCAATTTGCAGATTCAGAAACTGCAGCTTGAGAGACACAAAACAGCCTCTCTCCTCTTTTCTGGGATGGTGATGGCAGTATTGTAAGGTCAGGAAAAATTGTGAATGATCTTGATGTAGGTAAAAAGAAAGAAAGATGGCTGGATGTTCTGCTTTGCAGAACCCTCTCGGTTATCTGTGCCTTTCCCTGTCTTTGAGCTATTTTATAACTCTCAAGTTTAAAAAAAAAAAAAAGCTGATAGTAATACAAATGATTCATGCCATAGAAATGCAAATGAATTTTGTCCAGTGGAATGCAATTGATTATTGCCCTAAAGTTATCGACCAATTTTGCATCTCCCTGTAAATTAATCCCAGCCTTCTGGTTGCCTGAATATGGGTGTGTTGTTTGAAATCTCCTTTGAACCAGTTGTTCCATCTTTCTGGTTCCCTCACTAATTAATGAGTTAAATACACTCTTTGCCACATGCTCATTTTGTAACTACATGAGAGTCCTGATTCTACCTTTATTTAAAATGTATCCTTCAACTGTATCCACCCAATAAAACCCTCCTCACTGGTGTTTCAGAAAAGGTCAAACTAAATCAGCAATGAGAGATGGGGGCTTGGAGGGAACATGTTTAGACAAGCTTTGGAATCTAAATTGCTGGGTGTATACAAGTGTTTCAGTTTTGGTAGGCAGCCCATTGTTTCAGCCTCCCTGTCTTCTCCGAGCAGGTAACCAGCTCCAGTATCATCATTTGGAGGTGGATAAAGCCAGTGCAGGAAACTGGCTGGTATCCATGGTTTCCTGATATTCCATAACTAAGACCCTGGCTGTGGCAACACCCTGGGGATATGGAGGGGGCTGGGCTTTCATAATATCTGTCCAAGCCTATGTTTTCCTCCAGCCCAATGTGATGGGAGCTAGAAATAGAAATTAAACTGATTTATAGAAAATAAACTGTTGTGACATCTCACACTCCTGAGCTGGTGGACCTGCCATAAAGATGGCAAGGGTAGCCCAAATTTGCTGACTGCTCCATCCCCAGTGTTTCATTTAAGCCTCAGTCTGCAATGAGGCGGGGCATACGGTTAGCTTCATTTTTCGATAGAGAGAAACAGGGATCGGAGACAGTAGTTGATGCCCCAAAGCCACACAGCAAGTCAGAGATGCTGGCCTGAGCCTCCAGTGCACATGAGCTCCATTCGCCCAGAACGGTAACCTGCCCGGGGTGCCCCCTTTACAGGCCACCTCCCTTCCCCACCCCAATTCCTCTCTTCCTAAGGGTGCTTCCTGAGAAGACCTCCCAAATAAACTGCTTGCACCAATTCCTTGTCTCAGGGTCAGCTCCTAGAGAACCCTGCCTAAGAAAGAGCCTACTTACCAATCAGTCCACATCCATATGACCTGCAAGGCCCATAGACTCAATCTTTAAACTCTCTCCTTCCTGTGCCTAAAGTGTAGAACTCATCTTGTTAAAACAGAGACTGGATTATGACACTCTTGTGCCTCTAATTCTCTCTCTCCCACAAGGACCAACAAAGTTTCTGTAAAGGGCCAACTATTAAATATTTTTGGCTTTGTGGGCCAGATGGTCTCCCTTACAGCTACTTAGCTCTGCAGGTGGAGTGTGAAGTTAGCTATAAGCAAGTTGTATGTGGCTATGTTACAATAAAACTTTATTTACAAACACAGATGGCCATCCCAAGGACCAAACTGTGCTGAGAGATAGGATCAGGCCTCTTGTTGTACCATTCAAGGCCTTTTATACTCTGCCCCTGCCCACTTCTCCAGCCTCTATTGACACATTTGTTGGCTGTCCACTGGGTACATTCATGACCCAGTATAGGCTCTGATTATGACTACTTTAGAATCTCTCCTGGGGAAAGCCACCAGTTATTCCACAAAAGCAATCAGGTAGTTTGGTTAAACAAAAATGTTTCCCCCAAGACTGACCTGTATTGCTCATAGTGGAGATCTGCTGTCTCTTCGGTCTTGCATCCTTCATCCGCACCAGCCACAAGATCCCTCCCTCATGTGGGAAACCTATGCTCTATGGCCCTGATGTCACTGACCTTACTCCTAGCCACAGGAACCACATCTGACCCAGGAACCACATCTCAGAAGGCCATTCAGAGCCTTCTTTTCCCCAGGCTTCTTCCCAGTGTGATGCTTCGGGGAGAAGCACATAACCCAGCTGGACCACAGAGAATTCTCCCTAGTATTCTTTCTCCTGCTGTGCTGCTAGGCAAGGGGGATATGAGTCCAGGGAGGCTGGTGGCCATCCCAACCACCACCTGAGTCCTGTTTGAAGGATGAAGTGAAGAGATAGAGAGGGGAAACCTTCATGGACTTTAGGCAGTATCAAAGCACCTAATATGTGCCAGGCAGTGCCAAAGCACCTACTATGTGCTGCTATGTGTCCCTGTGGACACCAGCATTATAGATGGGGGCACATACTCTGTTGATGCATACTGAACTAACTTCTGGTGAAATTTAGCTAAACTTCACCAGAAGTTTAGCTCAGGATGAGTCAAATCAGATAGTCCCTGTGTTTAAATGGCTCAAAGACTGGGGAGAAAAGAAGGCAGGTCAACTCGTAATTACATGTCACTGTGACAAGCTCTCTGACATGGAAAAAGGTCTCAGGGAGGGGCTGGCCAGGATGCTTCTGGGGTAGGTGGGGCCAAGACTTGCTGGGAGTTGTGCATGCAGGCGTGCAAACCCCACATGACTGCGTTGCCTTGGGGAGAACTCTCTTTGCTGTAGTTTTGAAAGTGGGCCA
Source organism: Catagonus wagneri (assembly GCA_004024745.2). Taxonomy (NCBI): domain Eukaryota; kingdom Metazoa; phylum Chordata; class Mammalia; order Artiodactyla; family Tayassuidae; genus Catagonus; species Catagonus wagneri. The sequence goes on from PVHT021183555.1 coordinate 7,113,683, forward strand.
GTTTCATCCCCACTGCACACTTGCAGCTCTCTCTGTCCCCCTCTCTCTCTGAACCCGGCTTTTTTCTGGAATCCAAGAGCTGCCACTGACCTGTGACCCTCAGATACTCCTCCCTGGGCTGGGAAAGTTCTCTGGTGCCGCCAGGAACAAAGTCCGGGTAGGATGTCTCAGCGCAAGACAGAGCTTCTGCCGGGGACGGACGCTTCAGCCTACCAGAGAGACAGGAGAACAAATACGAGGACTTTGGCTCCGATCCCTGGAAGGAGGGGCTGACCACTCAGCAGGAGACACGCAGAGGGAAGAGAGGGCTCACTGTCTCTTCCAAACTTGGTCATCTTGCTTCGGAAGCAACTGGGTTGCCTCAGCCTTGGACCGATGGAGGAGACACTGGGGGAAGGGGTGTGGGCTCCTCGGTTGCAGGGAGGGTGGGGGCATTTGGAGCCCTTAGGTGAGCTCTTAGACGAGACAGAATCCAGGGAGCAGCTGAGAACCCGGCCTCTCAGATACACTGATACCCCCCACCCCCTTAAAACAGAGCTCTGTCAGGTAGCTGGGGGCAGAGTTGGAAGACTTGAATTTCAACCCTGCTCTGTAACTCAGCCAGGCTGCCTTTGCTTGTCCCCCTCCAGTCCCCAAGTCACACCCTGCCCTTGTCTGTCATCACCCATCTTAGACATTTGTCATTATCATGACGTGGCTCTTCCTGTGCACCCCTCCTTGGCTCTGAGCTTTGTGAGGGGCCCCAGAGCCCAGCATTCAGTATTTCCTGAATGGATGAATACATGGTCACAGGGGGCACTCTGTTGAGTTGTAGGTACTTCATTTTCTTTCTCTTGGCCTCAGTCTTCACATCCATCACATGGGAATGATGAGCTCTTTGGCCGTTTGTGCATCCCAGCGCATAGCACAATGCATGCTATGGTATGTGATGGTAATGGAGCAGAGCAAGGGTCCCTGTTGACGCCAGCACCGTAGAAGGGGGCACACTCTCTGTTGATGTACCCTGTTCTTCAGCTTTGAAGTCAAGAGGAATCTGGACACACTGAAGTACGTTCTCTCTTTAGTCCTCACCTTCCCTCTGATTCTTTACATGCACTGAAACCCTGCTACACCATGGGCACTTTCCAGATGGAATTTTACCAACAAACAGCCCCATGTCAGGTGCCTAGGATACCATATAGGACAGAATTTAGCATGCATGCCACTTATTAGCAAGAGTCTTTGGACTGCACTTGTGTTGGGGAGGGAAGAGAGGAAGAGGATGGAGGGAAAAGTTGAACCTTGATGCTGGCAGGTCAATAGCCTTGGTCAATTCCACAGGCAGCCCTGGAGCTAGGCTGGCATCTTCGGAGCCACGCAGGCCTGTACACTGTGCAGTGATCAATCCTTGGATGTGACCTCGGGAGTTGGGTCACTGGAGCCAGGTTGTCCTTGAAAAGGCTGACAGCTGCAGCTGTCTGCTGATAACAGTACTCCCAGCTGCTGGGGCAACAAGGACTTCCTTGAAGGGAGATATCTGGGTGGTGCCCCAGGATGGCCACTGCACAACTGTCCCCAAAGGTAGGTAACACTGTCTCCACTTACAGTTGATGACAAGGAGGTTCCTACGGACGAATGGCCTCGCCCAAGGACACGCAGACAGGAAGTGCCAGGACCTTCTGCCTCCGGAGCCGCCCAGCTCTCTCACCACCACCCCGGTACTGCACAGACCTGTGCCAAGCAGCCAAAAGTACAAACCCCGCACCCGAGTCACTTCCCGAAAGCTGGCAGGCCTGTCATCCAGCGCCTCTCGGTTTTGCCTGAAGCCCGTGAGGCAAGGTGGCTTCCCAGCCTGAACCCATCCATCCATTTGTGTTTATTCTGTGCGCAGCCAACAGCTGCTGGGAGCTGGGGCTGCCAACTCTGCTGCTCCTTCAACACACATCTCTCCACCCATTTCAGAGAGTCTTCCTCTGCTTTTTCTGGGAAGCCTAGCTCCCCCAACCCCACTTTCTCCTTGCCAGCAATAAGGCTGGATTTCAGAGGAGTCTGGGATGGGGGAACTGGAAAAAACAACATCCATGATGTGGTGGGGGGGCAGAGTGAGGAATGGTTGCAAAGATCCTTTGGATCCTGCTTTGGATTCTAGCCCAGTTTTCATTTTAAATTTTTTCCTTTCTCTTTACCAACACATAGCTGTATAACACTGCAGGACAAGGGCAGTGAAATGCCTGGGTCTACTGGTGTTGGTTTGGAACATGGATTTTGATAATGTAGCCTGGGGTTCTGATCTATGTTTTGCTCTCTGAGCTCCTGATTCCTCATCTGTGAAGTAGGCTAGTGACCTCAACACGCAGGTCCATTTGGATGACTGAATATGGGACTGTTAGGGGAACTACAGCCGTGGATCTAGTAATGATTTAAGAAATGAGATCTAATATCAGTATTATATTGTACCTTTTCCGGTCAGGTTGCCAATGGACCTGTGTGCACTATTCCAAATATTAAAGTTGGTATGGTGCTTTGCAGCTACATGGCACTTCCATCAGCCTTGAAGATACCAGGATTTTTCTGGCGGAGCCCCTGCAAAACAAACCTCTCTTTGCCCCGTACAACTACCCCCAACTGACAACTCTGCCCAGCCTTCAGCTCTTAGCTCGTATCTCGTTCCCCCTAGGGCACTGGCTGGCAAACTTATGCTGCAAAGGGTCTGTACAAAAGCAGGCCATGGGCTAGATCTGACCTGTGAACCAGTTTGTTTTCTCATTCCCATCCTCTGGTCAATCCACATTCAGGGCCCTTCACTGAGGCTTCCACGGTATCCCTGAGTTATCCCATCACAGCACTGACCACGGGCCATTGAATTTACCTCTTAACTCCTCAACAACTATGAAAAACTTGAGGGAGGCACCAGATCTCAATCATCACTTAAACCCTCAGGACCCAGCATACAGTAGGTGCTCAGTAACTGCATGTCACGCAAGCCCACGGGGATGAACAAACCCTTTCAACCACTCCATGGAACATATTTTATGATAAGCCCCATTTAACAGATGGGGAAACTGAGACTCAGAGAGGGAAAAGCATTATCTCAATGTCACACAACTGCAAAAAATGACTGAGTTGGGACCCAACTCCTGGAGAAGGAAAGAAACTCTTAGTATTAATCGAGCAATTACTAAGCGCCAAACAGTGCTGGGGGCTCTGCATGCATGTGCATGACCTTGCCTCCAGGTTACTGAGTACCTACTGACTGTGCGCCACCACTTACTGGCTGTGTTGGATTCTACACTGCTGCAGTTCTACTGTCTTGCTTGCTGCTGGAGTCCCCAGAGTCTAGGCACAGCATAAGGGGTTCAAAAGTCATTTGCGGCACATTGAGTGTCCACCCCATGCCAGGTGCTGTGTCTTGCAATTTCCATATTTAAGTCCTCCATCTTCTGTCACTATCTCCCGGGAGTGCAACTTGCAAATCAGCTGAAAACAGAAATTGATTAATTTTTTTTAAAAAAAAGGAAGAAAAGGAAAAGCAAAAAAGCAGTGACATCCGTGTCAGCCGCAGCAGCATCTGCTGAGTCAGATAGGTTATCCATCTGCAATAATCGATGGCTCATAATGGAAAAACTTCCCACCTCCAAATACATAAATTAATAAAGAAAGGCGTGCAGACCAAGGTACAGCCAAGGCAAGGTTGCCTCCCCCAGACCAATGCCCTCATCTGCTGCCCAGGAGGGAGATACGGGGGTGGCGGTTAAGGGGCTGCAGACCCCAGGCTCCATCAAGTGCACGTCAGGCCCAGAGACCCCCACCCCAGATGAAGTGGGTACGGCATGAGTGCCAGCTGTCCAGGGCAGGCCCTGGCTCCAAGTGGCTCCCAACAGTGTGTTTGATTCCCGGCCCAAATCACGCCCCCGCGGCCTCTTCATTAAGCAGGCCTGAGTGGCAGGAGGCTTCCGTTGGAGAACCAGGGCCTTTATCGCTCGCACTGGCTTCTTGGTGGAGCCCCTTGGCTGCACTTCACAGGCGACCAGCGCAACCCCCTCAGCGGACCGGTTGCGAATCCCACTTGTTGACGGCGGCCTTGGAGCAGGATTTAATGGTGGAATAATATTTACACAGCAAACTCCTCTGGAGGTGTCCTAAACACCGTAAAAGGGATTTTCAGAGCTTAATGAGCGTTAGTGAAGTCAAGACAGGATAATGTGGCAACTGGTGGCTCTAATCTGATCTGGCACCTTGTACACAGTAAGACTTAGTGGGCGGGACCATTGGAGCGCTGGCGGAAAGTCGCTTTTTCACTCTGCTACCCCTCCTTTCTCGCTCCGCACTCTCTAATGCCCTTAGCAACACTGGCCTGCAATGCAACTGTTGTTGGTGCCAGCAAATGCCAGGCTCAGGCTCGTGCCCCTGAGGCCATCCACAGGCTTTTTAACAGGTGAGTGTTAGGGACAGAGTGGGCAGTGAGGGAGTCAGACCTCCTCACTTCTTCCTTCTTTAATCTGAAGGCAGCATAGAACTTCCAAGCCTTTGGGGGAAAAAAAAAACTTGGATTTTAAATTGTCAGTAACAGATTCAGTTTCATGCCCTGTGGGTTGGAAAGGCCTCAGCTATGATCCAGTCTTTCATCTGAGCCAACAGAGCTGCTCCTGGGAGGGTAAGCTGGGCTTCAGACGCACAGGCTCAGAGCTATGGTTTCAAATCCTGGCTCTGCCACCTCCTAGCTGAATCACTTCTGTCTCCAAACCTCAGTTTTGTCATCTGTAAAATGAGAGTGATGCGGCATACCTATTGTGGTGCAAGAATGTGAGTCAAGTGCATAGGAAGTCTAGCACTGGAGCTTACACAGTAAGGAGTTCATAAAGAGGAGTTTAAAAGTCTTTTTCTGAGCTCAGTTTCCTCATCTATAAAACAGGTCTGCTGTTACCTACTTCTAAGAATCAAATGCGATAAGCTGGCACAGTCTTGCTTGGTTTCAGATCTAAGAGTCCAGTTCCCAAAGCCAATTCCTGTTACATCTTGTGCCTTTAGTTCACTGGGCTTGACTGTCATCTGAGAGGCTGCCATAAGGGAAAAAAAATGCCCTAGAATTGAGAGGCGGTCTTCAATGGCCAGAGAATCCATTCCTTCACTTCCCCAGAACCAAAGTCAGATCTTGAACTCTGCATGCTGTTGATACAGAAAGGGATTCTGTGCAGAAGCAATGGCAGACTGCACCGTCTAACACTTGAGAACTGGGGAGTTCCTTCCGAGGTCTCGAGCAGGATGCTCTGGTTACAGGGAGAGTAGCAGTTGCTGGGCAGTGTGAATCTGGGGGTCCAGGCTGAGGGCAGCACAGAGATCTGACCAGTGCCATTCCGAATGGGAGAGGCCCTTGTGAGTTCCAGGCCAACCTCATACTCCCACTGGGGAGTCCTCTGGGCCTATGGTGTGGTGACTAAGGCTCAGCTTGAATCTTCCCCTCATTAGCTCTGTTCCCGTGAGAAATTACATTACCTTCTCAGACCTTCAGTCGCCTCATCAACAACAAGGAAAGTTCTCATCTCAGAGGGTTGCCGTGAGATTTGAATGAGGTGATCTGTAGACAGATCCTGCCATAAAGTATTCTTCACATCAAGGACTCATGACCCCCACTATCCTCAAAACAATGAGCTTAGAGCCTGAGATTTGTAAGAAAATTCCAGCTGTCCTTTAACTACCCCCAACTTAGAAAATTCCAGAGAAGGCCTCCAAATGGCCTATTCCTGTCATGTGACTATCCTTTAGCCTATAGGGAGACCTCAAAGATGTTGCAGGTTCTGTTCCAGAGCACCTTAATAAAGCAAATATTGCAATAATGTGAGTCACGTATATTTTTTGGTTTCCTGGTGCATAGAAAAGTTATGTTTACCCCATACTGTAGTCTGTTAAGGATGTGATAGCATTATGTCCATTGAACTGCACAGATATTGCCTTTTATTTTTTTTTAATAAATTGAAGGTTTGGAGTTCCCGTCTTGGCTCAGTGATTAACGAATCCAACTAGGAACCATGAGGTTGCGGGTTCGATTTCTGGCCTTGCTCAGTAGGTTAAGGATCTGGCGTTGCCATGAGCTGTGGTGTAGTTTGCAGATGTGGCTCAGATCCCGCGTTGCGGTGACTCTGGCCTAGGCCAGCGGCTACAGCTCCAATTAGACCCCTAGCCTGGGAACCTCCATATGCCGCGAGTGCGGCCCTAAGAAAAAGGCAAAAAGACAAAAAAAATAAATTGAAGGTTTGTGGCAGTTCTGTGTTGTCGGATGATAGCATTTCTTAGCAATAAAGGATTTTTAAAATCAAGGTGTTTTTTTTTTTTGTTCTTTTTTTTTGGCCTTTTAGGGCTGCACCTGTGGCATGGGGAAGTTCCCAGGCTAGGGGGTCAAATCAGAGCTGCGGCTGCTGGCCACAGCCACAGCAATGCTAGATCTGAGCCTCGTCTGTAACCTACACCACAGCTCATGGCAATGCCAGATCCTTAACCCACTGAGCAGGGCAGGAACCTGCTTCCTTATGGATTCTAGTCGGATTCGTTACCACTGAGCCACAACAGGAACTCCTTATTTTTTAGACATACATTTCCCAAAGTACTTTTAGCAGCTCCCTTTACACTGAAAGCACATTTGATGCATTAATCTGCATGGCTCTTACTACGTCTAATGTGGAAAAAAAATACTATTTGGATCAAGAATTGAAGGTTATCATGCACTAAAATGTAAGCTCCTTAGAGGAGGCCAGAATGGTTCCATTGTTTGTTTCTGTACCTACAGAACCCAGGGAGCAGCTTAGTGAGTGTCTGTTGAATGAATAAATGAATGACTGAATGAAATAATTTAAATAATAAATGGGAACCTGCTACATGACCAGCACATAGTAGGTGCTCAATTTAATGCCACTTTTTTTTTTTTTTTTTTGCTTTTCAGGGCCACACCCATGGCTCGTGGAGGTTCCTCCCAGGCTAGGGGTCAAATTGGAGCTGCAGCTGCCGGCCTACACCACAGCCACAGCAACTCAGGATCTGAGCCACGTCCGTGACCTACACCACAGCTCACAGCAATGCTGGATCCTTAACCCACTGAGCAAGGCCAGGGATCAAACCCGTAACCCCATGGTTCCTGGTCAGATTTGTTTCTGCTGAGCCACAACAGGAACTCCTAATGACACATTCTTATTGTGAGTCCTGATCAGTACTCAGGAGCCTGACTAGTGTAGCTTTACCTTTAACACACTGGGAAGCATTGGGTCAATCTCCTTCCCCACTAGATCTGTTTTCTCATCTGTAATATAAGGGTCCTTCCACTTCAGGCATTTTATGAAATTATGAGAATTGGGCTGTGGTTAACAAAAAAGAGTAGTTCTATACGTGAGGTGAAACACTTCTACACACTCACGAGAATGGTTTAGATTAAAAATACTGATAACAACAAATGTTGACAAGGATGTATAGCAACTGGAACTCTTGTACATTGCTGGTGGGACTATAAAATGGTATAACCACTTTGGGAAAAAAAAGCTTATGAAGCTTCTTATAAAACTTAGCATACCCTTACCTTATGATTCAGAAATTCAACAGTTACCAAGAGAAATGAAATAAATTCATAAATAGATTTGTATAAGAATATTCAAAGGACAGAAGGTCCTAACTCCAAAAAAAATATTTTTTACTGTTTCTGTCCATTTTGTTTCCAAACCTGGGCCATTGCACACCACCTCTTGCCCTAGAATGGGTCTACCAAATGTCCCTTGAGGAAAATCAGATGTCCAAGAGCCCAGTTCTCCACCTCATGGGAAGAAAACCCACACACAGAGAGTGGGATTCTTTTCTCAATTCTAGTTATTCACAGAAGGCATCTTGGGTCCAGCGAAACCTGCTTTGTTTTTCCTAAAGTCAACTGGGACTGGATGTCTAGTCTAAGACAGAGAATCATACAATTATAAAAGAAGAGACCTTAGATATTGCAGTATCCAGACCTGGCCCTACCACTTGCCCCCTCAGTATTTACTCAACCCCTCTGAACAACTCTGAGTCCTTGGATGAAGTCATTCTCAGTTCAGAGCCTTTACTCAAGCTGTTTCTAAGAATATTCTGCTCCCTCCCTGCTCTACTACCCACTTTGGCCTGAAAAATTCCTTTATGTTCCTCAGACCTCAGCTTAGATGTCACCTCCTCCAGGCAGCCTTCCTTGATTGTCCTGAGCGGGGTCACATGGTTTCCCAGGGCTCCCAATTCTCCCTCTGCTTCCCCTAACTTGGCACTAATCACTCTTCTATAAAAGTCTGTTTTCTTCTCTCTCCCCATGCAAACACTACGCCTGATATCGTTCTTCTTTCTTTCTTTCTTTCTTCCTTTCTTTCTTTCTTTCTTTCTTTCTTTTTTCTTTCTTTTTTTGCCTTTTTAGGGCCGAACCCATGGCCTGTGGAAGTTCCCAGGGGTCAAATCCGAGCTACAGATGCTGGCCACAGCTACAGCCACAGCAAGATGGGACCCAAGCTGCATTTGCAACCTACGCCGCGGCTCACAGCAATACCAGATCCTTAACCCACTGAGCAGGGCCAGGCATCAAACCCACATCCTCATGGATACTAGTCAGATTCATTTCTACTGTGCCACAATGGGAACTGCATGCCTGATTACTTGTCATTGACTTCTCTATGCCAGAATAAGGCCTAGCACATAGTAGGTAGTCAAAAAATGTTGATTGAATGATGACTGTATCACACCCTCTCAGTCTCCTGTCAGACCCAGCTTCTGTGCACACAACAGTCAGTCTGACAGCAGCTGACACATCCTGAAAAGTATCTGGTTCCCTTCCTATGACAGTGCCCTGATGACCTATTTCCATGCTGAGCAAGTAAGACCCCAAAAGGGCCCTGGTCAGCACTGTCAACTTCCAGAGGCTGTAACATTTTAAGAAAAGTGAGGGTGAAATCTGTTTCTAGAGCCTCTTTCCATGACTTCCATAAGACAGAAAGACAAAGACTGTACACTGCATGCTAGCAGTTTCTACTGCACTGTCATAGAAAGGATCCCAGTTGAGGTGTCACAGGTGATGCAATTGTAGGTAAGGAGGATCATAAGAAGACAGGAGTCACAAGCCAGTCATCCCCCTTGCTCCCTACTCCAGCTGTTCCCCAAGTCCTCAGCAAGCTGGCCAGGAATCTGGTTCTATAATGGGTTTGAGAGTAAAGGATGGATGGGGCTCAATTACTGAAGAAACTATGGCCCATGTGCCCTATTAGGAAGAGAGTATTTCAACTGGACCACATTTCTCAGAGAAAATTCTATTGTGGGAAAGCCCTTCCGGTTCCACTTGTTCCTTGAAGCCCCTCTGTGGCTCTGTAAACTGTACAGATGAGGAAAATGAGACTTGAGACCCAGAGTAGGCACCCCTGCTGGCACATGGTACACCCATTCAGGTTCTAGACAGAAAGCAAAATCCAGTCTAGGTATTTTAAGCAAGATGGGATTTAATACAAGGATTTAGGTGCATACAGAATTATTGGAAGGAGTGAGTTCTAGGTTGAGCCTCTTGGAAGAACTCCCAGGAAGTACAGAACAGAGGCACCTGGACAGTTCCTGCTAGAGTTATGCTGGAAGCAAGAAGATGTGGCATGTCCAACACCATTGCCTTGGGGGACCCAGGATGCCTCAGGGGACCCATGAAGCGGGGTCTCTGCTGCGCGAGAGTCTCATGTTTGTATGACTAGACTTTCCAACAGCAGTGGTTGCCAGCTATCAGCATGTGGCTTCACACTAGCTTCCCAAATCTCACATCAGTGCGTCTCATTGGCAAGGACCAATCTGCACCCAGAACTCTAGCTGCAAGGGAGTCTCAAAAGATTAGTATTGCCTTTCCTTCCTCTCCAAGCAGCATGAGGTGGAACGGAAGTTCCATGAAGCTGCCCAGAGAGGCTGGCACATAGACAGGAAACCTGGAACTAAATCCCAGTTCAGCCACCTTCTAACTGTGTGTCCCTTATTGTCATTGGGACATGATGATATGGACAGATGCCTTGGAGAGGTTAAATAAGATGACGTGTGTACAATGCTCCAGGCAGAGCCTGGAATAGCTTCAGTTGTCAACAAAGGGTAGGTGGTGAGACTTTTTATCATTACTATTTTAGAAAAGAATAGCCTCCTGCTGAAGAAAAAAAAATCAGGTAACACAACCACACATAATACTTTCATACTACTTCTGGGAGCAAGAAATCCATGGAGAAATATAATTTGGATGCAGAATTCTTGAATTTATAGGTTTTTTTTTTAACCTTTTGGGGGAATTGAGAAAGCATACTTGGAGTTAGGTCTGTTGTACGGTTAATTGTCCTCTGGAGGTCAGCTCAGGGAGGGGGACAAGACATCTGGGGAGGAAAGAAAGGTCCCTGGTATTAGTTCTCCCAGAGAAAAGTGATGTCCCACTTTGTGACCACAGACAAGGCGGGGGAGAGGGCAGAACAGCTTCGTCTCCAGCCCATGTTTTGGGAGAATGGAGACACATCAGATTGTCCCTAGGGAGAGTGCTGGGTCAGCAGAAGGAGGACAGAAATCAGAGTCAGGCAACCCTGTCGTCCCTGCCCAACACAAATTCCTCTGAGCTGCAGGACCCTGGGCAAGACATGGTCCCTCTCAGAGCCTCCACCTTCTTATCTGCAAAATGGGGCCATCACTTCTCCCCTGCCAGATTGCTTTGAAGACAAAAAGCCAGGTGAGACATTCAGTTTTCTGTTAACCAGCCTCCACCCACAGGCCTCATCCCAATTCAGCAGGATTTGTGAGCTCAGGCCAAGGGAGGAAAAATTCTGCTCTGGGCATCTCTGCCTCCCTGAAGCTGGACCCTGTGCCTGCAGCAGCCAAGGCATCTTTTGTAGAGATGCCAACATTTCTTTCTCCCATCAGTGGTGGTACAGGGAGAGAAAGAGAGATTCTTATCAGGCAGGAAAAGCAGCAAGACACTCTTTCCCACTGTGGTTTCACAGGGTCAGGTATCAAGGTACCTGCTTGCACCATCAGAGAGTGAAACCAATCTAGGGAAGAGAAAAGCCAGGATGGAAGGTATGTCTGAATCAGAAGATGCCTTTCTTTCCTAGCCCTGCCATTTCTGACACAAACTACCAGCTCCCAAGACAAAGGTCCCCCGCCCCCTGCTGCAGTGGTTAACATTATTCAGCATCCGGGGCCTGTCTTTGGCAGGAACAGTATCTGGACACTCACTTCGGCACCTGAGGATGGTGGGCGGGGAGGACCAGCAGGACATGGTGGGGAGGCCCCATCAGCCCGCCTGGCAGCCGGACCCAGACCTGGCTGGCTGCACCATATTGCTCTCCGTCTGGCAAATCGACAGATTTTCACAAACCGAATTCCTCTTCACATGCCTGGACCCTTCCTGTCCAACTGTTCCGGCATCTGTTTCCCTTAAAATGTATTTATTACACCAAGAGGAATAATAATGGGGCTGGGTCTGAAGCCTTGGAGGCTGCAGTAGTGCCATCTCCCAGGGCCTCCTTCGGAAGCAATTATATTGGGGAAGACGGTGCAGTGCTCAACCTGGCGACAGCCTGCCCTGGTCACTGGAATCGGAGAGCCACCAGACATGGGCCCAGAGTATGAGGCTGAAAGGAAAAGGCCAGGATGGGGAGTTCCCATCGTGGCCCAGCGGAAACAAATCTGACTAAGAACCATGAGGTTGCGGGTTCAATCCCTGACCTTGTTCAGTGGGTTAAGGATCTGGCATTGCCGTGAGCTGTGGTGTAGGTCACAGATGCAGCTTGGATCTGATGTGGCTGTGGCATAGGCTCCGATTCGACCCCTAGCCTGGGAACCTCCATATGCCATGGGTGTGGCCCCAAAAAGCATAAAAAAAAAAAAAAAGAAGGCCAGGATGGCAGATGGACCAAAGTCTGTCTGTTAGTGGGGTGGCCTTTAGGCAAATTCCTGAACTTCTCAAAGCCTCACCATCTTCCTCTGCGAAATGGCGGTAAAACCGCATGATCTCCAAGGTGATTTATTTCTTGTTTCACTTCTAAGTGGGGCTTCCAAAAGCTCCCACTTGTGGAGCTCAGTCTCACTCAGACACCTGAGAATACGCATTTATTCACGTATTCATTCATTCACTCATCAGATCGTTCAATGAGCAAGCTATCTGCAAGAAACTGGAGATACAACAGTGCTTAAAAAATATCAAAGCATGTTTCTCACCATGCTGATCATTCAAATAAATATGCAAATACCCGTGGCAGCTAGGATTCATGGGGCTGTTTACCGTGTGCCAGGCATGGTGCGAAGCACCTTGCAAATATCTTCTCTTCTGATACTCCCAGCAGCCCTGTAAGGTTTATACTTCTGTTTCTCTAGGGGAAATGGAGGAAACTGAGGCTCTGGAAGGTGTCGTAACTTGTTCAAAGTCACACAGTGATAACACTGACAGCAAGAGCCTTTGGACAAGGATGTCACTATAGGCTAAACTTCTCAGCAGCGTCCAGCAGTTTGTCACTGACCCGGTTCTATTTGATCTCTACAGCAACTCTATGGGACAGCTGAAGAGGAGGGTGAGTCCCATGTTACAACAAGGCGCAGAGGTGCAAAGTGATTTCTTCAAGGTGACAAAGCAAGTTGGTAGCAGCACTATGCGTAAACATAAAAAAACAGAAACAAGCACCCTAGACCTTCCACCACTTACTCGCCCACTGTTCCCTTACTTAAGAGTTGCCAGGTAGAGCCGGTTCCAAAATGCACTTCTTTAGATTTTAACATCTTTGAAATTTAGATTCATCTTACAGAGAATGGTGTACTATATTTTAATTGGTAGCTTGGTAGCTTTTTTTTTTCCTTAGCAAGACATAATGGCACATATTACAATCAATGACATATTTGATGAAATGAAGTATGGTGTTTCCTGAGCAACTAGGACGTGTAAGACATGTGCTGGGCATTCTTCCCCCTTGTCCTCATCACCAAGGTGGGAGGGCCCAGGCAAGCTGAGATCCCTGGGGTGTCCTGAGGACATGGGTTTTAGGTACCAGTGTTTGGTTCCGTCCCCCTAGCTCTGCTCACAGCATGGGGGCTGCAGACTAGGTCCTACTTTGGGAGGTGATGGTGGGGGTGGTATTTAGACTCTCAGGAGCCCTCACAGAGGGGTCTTTGAGCCTCAGGCCGGGTGCTGCCCCCCCCCCCCAACCCAGGCTCCATCAGACACCAGGCCAAGCCTCCCAGGTCCAGGCAGACGCAGCTGAGTCCCTGGCAGTATTTACTGGTAACACAGCCATACCAATTCTAGCGCTGCTGCTATGAGCTTTTGGAATAACTGGGGTGGGACAATTTTGCTAGCTCAGCCACCACCACTGATTCCCGAAAGACAGAGGAGGGACCAGAGCAGGAGATGCAAGGAACTGCAGTCACAACACAGTGATAGGTTAGTTTGCTCTGGTTGGGCACCAAGCTGGGAGCAGAGCAGCAGTGCTGGGAGTTGACTGCCCCAGCAGGGCGGGGCCAAGGTAGGAAAATAGACACTCCCAGCCCTCCCCACTGCCTGGGGAGTGGAAAATTAAGTCACAGCACCAAAGCATCCAAACTTCGGAGTACATGTGGGTAATTTACCCCTTCCTAATGTTTGTCCCTTAGACGAACTGGGCAGGCATCTTGAAAGAGAGGGAAACCCAGAGAGGCACAGCGTAGGTGGTCCATGAATGGATCTCAGTACAGTGCTTTCAAACCCATACCTTCAGAAAACACACACACACACATACACACGGTGGCTTTCCTATCACAGAAGTATTTTAAGTAAGGGATTGACAAGTAAAAAAATTTCTGAAGATCTTTTATACTTACATTCACCATGTTGTGCCATAGAGGAGTAGATCCAGGTGATGTTTAACGAATGATCTTTTTGGCCATGCCTGAGGCATGCAGAAGTTCCTGGACCAGGAATCAAACCCACGCCACACCCATGACCCAAGCCACAGCAGTGACAATGCCATATTCTTAACCCATTGTGCCACCAGGGGAACTCCCTAGGTTATGTTTAATAGTACTCAGAAAAAATAAAATCTGTCATTGACTATAGTCAGTACACTCTGGTTTAAATGAAGTAAAATGTCTCTTTACTGCAGGACTTATCAGAGCATTTAAAATGACGTGCACTCCCAAGCAATAAGTGGGAGGGGGGATATGGATGAAAGGAGGCTCAAAAGTAATGAATTTGAGCACCCAGGATATTATTTTCATTCTTAAAATCATTTAAAAAATTTTTTTTATTCATAACGCTAGGATGCCAAAGAATAAAACTAAGTAAACAAAAACATAGCATCTATCCATCTATCAATCCAATATCCACTAATTAATCAATTAATCCACCCACTCACCCATAAGTCCATCCCTCCAGTTATCTAACCATTTGCCTTTTCAACCATACTTCTATCCATCCATCCACCCCTCCATCCATCCACCCATCCACCCATCCATCCATTCACCTGGTTACCTCCTCTATGCCAAGTACTGTACTAGTACTAGCAGCTTGCTGTGGGAAAGATACAGGTATAAAATAGATATTCTTCTTTCTAAATAAGGTACTTAAAATTTGTGAAGGAGAGGAGAGGAGCAAACGTACCCAGCATGAGCTCACCTCATGCACTGTGTGAAATGGCTCAGTCAGTCATGACCCAGCTAGGGAGGTCAGAGTTAATCTCCCCATTTTATGGATCACAGAATTGGGACTCAGAAGAGAGAGAACTTGGCCAAAGGGCTCCAATTACTGATGGGCACACAGACTGCTCTTCCTGCCCTCCGGATGAGGTGTGAAGGTGGTGGAAGAGTTGAGTCCACATTCCGTCTAGTTTCACCGTTTTGTCTACATGTTCAGTAAGCATTTACTGTGCACCTACTGTGTGGGGGCACTAGGCCCCCCACACAGGGACCCTGACAGTAAGCCTGACAGATTTCTGCTCTCAAGATCTTGGAGAACACCCTCCAGAGAGGGTGACACAGGTTGTGCTGGGGTGGGGGGTGATACAAAGAGGTGAGTCCCCAGCCCAGCCCCGAGTCCTCCTCATCAGCTGCCTCGGCTGCTCAATGATGCCTTTGCTCTCTGCCTTGGGGTCTCAGAGCGGCTGCTGAGCTCCGGAAGCAGCTGCCTGTGAAACAGCCCACCAGTGGCGTGACCATGCCAAGGCCTCTTTTGTGAGCTTGAAGAAACTTTCCAGCATGAGCAAATGCAGCAATGGCCACATAGAAATTATGAAGCTGCCCGTCCTAACACTGAGTCTATTACCCTCTCTTTAATTTGGAGCAGCCAGGACCACATTGGAGCCATGATGTCACCAGCACAAACAGCCTGTGGCATTCTCCATTTAGAAGCTGATCCCAGCCACCCACGGTGTCACTGGTTGACCCAGCTCAGGCCCCATCCCTGGTTTCAGGGAGGAGCCTGAGGCCATCCTAGGGCTGACTTTCCTGTTGTTTAGCTTGGAGTTGTGCTCAGGACCAGTGTGTGCCCATGAGGCTGTTTTGGGGAGACTCACCTGGACCCATCCGAACTGCTGCCAGTGGTTAAGTGAGAAAACCTGAAGCCAGCCCACCTGGGTTCACAGGACAGTTTTGCTACTCCCTAGCTATGTGGCTTGAGCTAGACATCTCCCCCATGGAGCCTCTGTATTCTCATCCATAAAATGGGAACAATAACAATAATAATAACAGTACATAATTCATAGAATGAGTGCACATGTTAATAAACTTCTGTTTGCAGAAAGTGCTTTGTGCTCTGTCTGATACACAGAGCATCAAATGCAAACTAATGTATTATTCTTTTTTTGCCTTTTAGAGCTGCACACATGGCACACTGGAAGTTCCCAGGCTAGGGGTAGAACTGGAGCTGCAGCTGCTGGCCTACATCACAGCCACAACAATGCCAGATCCAAGCCATGTCTGTGACCTACACCACAGCTCAAGGCAATGCCAGATCCTTAACCCTCTGAGCGAGGCCAGGGATTGAATCCACATCCTCAGGGATACTAGTCAGATTCTTTTCCACTATACCACAACAGGAACTTCCATGATGTATTATTCTTGATGCCTGTTTTAGATCAGTGGGAAACAGATGTTTCTCCAACAGGGATGCAGCAAAGTGTAATGGTTGGGTGTCCTGGGAGGTCGCCTCATCTCTCTGAGCCTCAGGGGCTGCTCCAGGGAGTGGGCACAATCATAGCTCTTACTTTGGTGGATTAGATTATGCGAGGGTTAGATGAGAGGTGTTCAATGAATGTGACTCTTATAAACCAATCAAAATGGGCAAAAGACCTAAGCAGACATTTCTCCAAAGAGGACATACAGATGGCCAACAGGGACATGAAAAGAGGCTCCATGTGACTGTTAGAGAAATGCAAATCAAAACGACAATGAGGTACCACCTTACCATCATCTTGGCTTTCATCAGTCTACCAACAGTGACTGTTGGATAGGCTGTGGAGCAAAGGGAACCCCCTTGCATGGTTGACGGGAATGTACATTCATAAAACCACTATGGGAAACAGTATGGAGGTTCCTCAGAAAACTAAGAATAGGGGAGTTCCCATCGTGGCTCAGGGAAAACAAATTTGACTAGTATCCATAAGGATGCAGGTTTGATCCCTGGCCTCGATCAGTGGGTTAAGGATCCAGTGTTACCATGAGCTGTAGTGTAGGTTGCAGATACAGCTAGGATCTGGCATTGCTGTGGCTGTGGCATAGGCTGACATCTGCAGCTCTGACTTGACCCCTAGCCTGAGAACTCCACATGGTGCAGGTGCAGCCCTAACAAGACCAAAGAAAAAGAAAAAACTAAGACTAAAACTACCATGTGATCCAGCAATCCCACTCCTGGGCATAGGTCCCGGAAAGACAAAAGTATTAATTTGAAAAGATAACACACTGCAATATTCACAGCAGCACTATTTACAATATCCAAGACATAGAAACAACCTAAGGTTCTATCAACAGAGGAAAGGATAAAGAAGATGTGGTACATAAATACAATGAAATACTACACAGATATTAAAAAAGAATGAAATAATGCCATTTGCAGCAACATGAATGGACCTAGAGATTATCATGCTTAGTGAAGTAAGTCTGATTGAGGAAGACAAATATTGTATATCACCTACATGTGGAATCTAAAAAGTAGTACATGGGAGTTCCCATCATAGCTCAGTGGGTTTAGAACCTGACATAATGTTCATGAGAATGTGGGTTTGAGCCCTGGCCTGCTCAATGCTTTAACAATCTGGTATTGCCAAAAGCTGCAGCATAGGTCACAGATGTGGCTCAGATGCATCATTGCCATGGCTGTCATGTAGACCAGGAGCTGCATCTCTGATTTGACTCCTGGCCCAGGAACTCCAGGTGCCGCAGGTGTAGCTGTAAAAATAAATAAATAGATAAATAAATAAACTAAAAAAATAGGTATAAGACCTGGATAGGCATTTTAAAAAATAAAATAAGGACATCCCGTTGTGGCTCGGGGAAATGAATCTGAGTAGCATCCATGAGGATGCTGGTTTGATCCTTGGCCTTACTCAGTGGGTTAAGGATCGGGCATGCCATGAGCTGAGGTGTAGGTCACAGACATGGCTCGGATCTGGCATTGCTGTGGCTGTGGTGTAGGCCAGTGGCTACAGCTCCGATTTGACTCCTAGCCTGTGAACACCCACATGTCATGGGTGCAGCCCTAAAAAAAAGGTGAAAAAATAAAAATAAAATAAAATCAATAAAAAGTTGTACAAATGAACCTATTTACAAAACAGAAACATACACAGAAAACAAACTAATGATTTCCAAAGGGAAGAGGGGAATTAAATAAATAACTAAATGGATAAATAAAGGTGGCTCTTATTAGCATCACCCTCTGTGCTTTCCTATGTTCTCACCCCTTGAGGGCATGCATTCTCCCCTAGGGTCAGGTTCAGGTGTGCCCAAGCCCTTAGCTAAGCTCCTCCCTCTAATTGCCATGCTCTCTCTGCTTCTCTCTCCAAGTCCACACACCCCTTTTCTAGAAAGCCCTCCATCACCTGCAGGCAGTGTGGGGAGCCCTCTGAGGGTCCCTGAAGCTGCCTGTGCACCTTCCACTATCACACTTACCCCCAGCATCCTGCTTGTCTGGCTCTCTGCCCACTTCTGCCATTAGACTGGGTCTTCAAGGACAGCCTCGCTGCCCTAATCACCTCTCATCCCACTGCCATCTGGTAAAACTCTGTTGCCTTCATAAGCAACAGAACCTCGCTCTGCTTCTACCTGGCTGTGTGATTTCAAGAAAGTCCCTTGTCCTCTTGGAACTCAGCTTCTCACCTGCGGTATGGAAACAACATTGGCAAGTTCACAGTTTCCCTCTGGGGTTCTACACAGAGTTCAACTGATTACCTGTAACAAGACCTTAATAAATACTGGCTCCTCTGCCTCTGATTACCTGTGTGGCCTCCAAGCAAGTTCTCCCAACTCCCTGTGTCTCAGTTAACTCATCTGAAAAAGGCAGATAGCATCACGTAGTGCTTTCAGGATTAAATGAATTAAGTATGTAAAGACCTTGGAAACCTGAACAGCACATAGTGAAGTGATGAATACACGTTATCTGCGATGATAACAGTATGATCATTTTTCCGCCTGCTCCTTCCCAGTTGTTTCTGGCCTGGGTCTAGCACTGAGCATATTTAAGGCAGGTGCCAAAAACACCACAAATGACAAGGCTCACCAGTAAAGGCATATGTACAGTAAAGACACTAAAGCATCCATGCACAATTATGCTACCAAAATCAGAAATTATGAGAAGAGAGCACAAATGCAGGTCACTGGAGATGCACGTGCAATTAAGAAGCCAACAACTTAAAACAATCTCATTTATATATAGACTCCTATATCACAACTTCAGGGTAACTGCAAACCAAAAATCTACAATTGATACACAAACGAATAAGAAAAATCAACTCAAATACAACATTAAAGATAGTCATCTTGTGAGAGGAGACAACAAGAGAATAAGGGAAGAAAAAAGAGCAACAAAAACCCCAAACAGTTAATACAATGGCAATAAGAACATATATATCAATAATTACCTTAAATGCTAATGGACTGAATGCCCCAACCAAAAGACATACACTAGTTGAATGGATACAAAAACAAGACCCATATATACGCTGTCTTCAAGAGACCCACTTCACTTCTAGAGACACATACAAACTGAAAATGAGAGGATGGAAGAAAATATTCCATGCAAATGGGAACCAAAAGAAAGCCGGAGTAGCAATACTCCTATCAGACAAAACAGACTTTAAAATGAAGAACATTTTAAGAGACAAGGAAGGGCACTATATAATGATCAAACGATCAATCCAAGAAGAAGATATAACAATTTTAAATATCTATGCACTCAACATAGGATCACCACAATATATAAGGCAACTGCTAACAACCTTAAAAGGAGAAATCAACAATAACACAGTCATAGCGGGGAATTTAATATCCCACTTACAGCAATGGACAGGTCACGCAGACAGAAAATCGATATGGAAACACAGGCCCTGAATGAAGCATTAGATCAGATGGACTTAAAAGATATTTATAGGACATTCCATCCAAAAGCAACAGAATACACATTCTTTTTTTTTTTTTCTTTACATTATACCCAGCTGTACAGCGTGGTGACGGGGTTACACATCACAAGTGGTTAGACATAGTTCCCAGTGCTATACAGTGGTATCTTCTTGCTTTTCCAGCCCGGAGGCAACAATCTACAGCTATTAACCCCAGACCCCCCTACCATCCCATTCCCTCCCCCACCCTTTTGGCAACCACAAGTCTGTTCTCCAAGTCCTCGGTTTTCTTTTCTGCATAAAGATTCATTTGTGCGGTATATTAGATTCCAGTTATTAGTGATATCATATGGTATCTGTCTTTCTCCTTCTGACTTACTTCACTCAGTATGAGGGTCTCTAATTCCATCCATGTTGCTGCAAATGACATTATTTTATTCTTTTTTATGGCTGAGTAGTATTCCATTGTGTATATGTACCACATCTTCCTAATCCAATCATCTGTCGATGGGCATTTGGGT